>SJOL01009849.1:892876-918306 GCA_004794785.1 Opisthorchis felineus
CGATCTTGTTGTCAGTTTCTATCCAGATTGCCTGAATGAGTGTCTGGAGGTGTAGGCACCTCGGAATGATTGTAGTAAGCTAGCGCTAAGTCCCTTCCCCGTCCACCTTTATTATTTTCTTCACAATAAGGTTTCCAAGTAAATCATGGTTGTACGGCAGTGAAGCATTGGTGTCGAACACTGACGTCATGCTGTCGATGATGATGATGAGGTCGGGAATAATTCAGATGGAATTTGCGACCAGTGTACAGCCCAAGGTTGTATGCTGTTGACGATCAAGCTTACGTGCTGAAACACTTTCGAATAAAACAAAGGTGCCTATCTTGGTACAACACACTACTCGTAAGGTCGCTCAAAACTCTTCGTCAGCCCACTACGAGTCCCTTTGTTCTTGGGGCTCATCAGGTAGGCGCAGTGCCCAAATTTCCACAATCTTTATCTCTTGTTTGAACTCCAAATCGTATGCAATTGCCAAAATTCTCTCAATCGCAAATCACATTGACGTTAGCGAGAGACTCCCTGCGAGCCCCAACTAAGTCCCATTTATGATATCCTTCAACTGAATATCTCCCACAAAGACATCCCCTTCTTTCAGTTGCCACGCTGTTGAATTTGTCCGAATACGTTTTATTGGAACAGCAACTTACTTTACGAATGTGTATTTCAAGTACTATTCGGCGTTCAAATAGAACATGAAATTTATTGAGCCCAGCGACTACGCCCATCTGACGAGTCTCAAACAAAGCGACACTGGCATTGGGCTGTCGAAGAGTCTTCGGTAGCGTTATGCGTTGTACATTACGTCGTGAATATCGTACCAGTTGAATGATGAGACAGATTGTATACAAAGCATTCGAGTTGAAGAGTATCATAAACGAGACATTTAGGTGAGATACAATTGAGCCATTGCCTTGGAAACGACTGCAAAGCAGACCCTTGACAACTGCTCAGTAGGTGTTTAAATAAAAACTAGGGTGGCAATTGATAAGATGGTAAAATTTCTATTGATCACTTACCATAAGGCTTTCAGATGCGTTGAAATCATTGAGAGAAATCTGAGCGTGATGCCTACATGGCCTCATCCGCGTTCACAGTATTGAAACCTCGTCATTCTCATATTTTAAATATGTGAGGTGATGTGTCCCGTGAATCAGGGGTTTCCTCGTGGGGAATTACTCGGAGAAAGTGAAAGCGTTCTTTGAAGCTTCACGAGTTTTCGTTTACTGACTAAGAACCATTACACTAGTATGTCCAACGAAAACCCCCATCGATGACAATCCGGTCATTCACCTTTCTCTCTATGATGAGTTACCTAAGGACGACTCTGTGGCGCAGCATGACTTTCATAATTTTCTGCAAAAATCCTGAAGACAAATAGGATCTAGTCTGGCATTCATCGACTACTAGTATAGTCCGAAGAAGCTGTTTCAGTATCGTTTGTCCAGAAGCGCCACCAGATGATACATAGAACTGCAGTGCAGTGAGTGGCCTTTCGTTCCGAACAGGAATTGCTGTCAGAAGCACGTTCACGCGTTGTGGCTTGTCTATGGCGAACCCCTCTCAAAGGTTCTACCTATCTGCTTATGAGTCAGCAGATACAGCTCATCGGTACAAAACATTCATTCCAATCAGCGTCTAGCTTCTCTGTTTCCTGTCTGCGCAACGAACACATTCAATCAGGTAAATAAGACCCAGAGCGATTTGGCCATTCTGACTAACTAAAGAAGGATACGTTCACAAGTACTTGATCTTCTATACCTTTTGAAAACGTTCAAGTGGCACAGATCTGGCAATGCAGCCACTTCTCTCTACCTCCGAATGCGCGTTTCGCAAGACATCTTTGGTAAAAATAAGGCAGGTTCACCATAATCTCCATGTAGTTAGTACCTCTAGTTAGTTAGTTAGTTAGTACCGTGCAAAATCGTCACCTCGGTTGGTGAATTCTCAACCCAAAGGGCAGTTGGTTAACTTGAAGATGAGTGAATCTAAAATACTCACTTCGGTGTCCTTGTTTTAGTTGTTTTACACCGTGATAAGTTTGGTTGTGAGGATTCTCCGTACACCGAATAACAATGGTTGGTGCTTCGAAGCATAAAATCAAATCAGTGGGTAAAAAATCAAAGTGAAGCAGAGATATAGCCATACATTTTTTGCGATTTTGCAACACCGAATGCTTATAACACTGTCATATAAGTGTCTAACGGCATACAGTGTTCAAACGCTACTGAGAAATCTTCGATGACCCACGACCAGTTTCGCCCTTAAAGCTCATTGGGTAAGAGCAGTCTCCGTCAACCTTATGTTCTAATTGAGCACCAAGTTTTTTTAATGTGGCGAACCACATTCATTTGCAAACTTCGTTGGTAACAAAGGGAAACTCGATTAAATGTTAATTTAGCTGCGATTTAATAAGGATGTAATAGTATTACGAAGCGCTATCCCACAGTTCATGCATCTCAGCTAAACCATGGAATAACAGTGCTGCAGCCGAATTACGCAACCATCCAGAACGACCAAAATCACACTTCACTTCGAAGCGGTCTCCTTTGGGTCGTACTTGGATAACACGTTTGGGTACATCTGAGCAAGAAATGACCCAGCAGGCAGGAATACGTGTTAGGATTTATCCTTTTAATTCGCTGGGATTAAAACGATATTTTCAACACCCTGAACGAGAAACGAATAAATATGTTTGTTTAATAAATTTGCCGACTCCTGCATTTGGTCCTGTGGAATGAGACAAAACATTCAGGGAACAATCAAATGAGAACTTTAAGATACTTTCATTGTATGCTCTCGTTTGTTTGCCAGTAATTGTCAGCGCAATATGCTGAGCACTTTCCACTCATAATCACTTTGTTTCTTAATGGTTTTTAAGCAGCTGGCACACAAGTCCTTCAGACGGTATGCTAAAATTCTATCCATAGTTTGAAACTCACATCCTCTTGAACCAGGCGCAAAATTTTCATCAACGTATTGTTCCGACAGGTTTTCACCTGGTGTGTGCTGTAACCGTGAAGAAAGCCGTATTTCTCAGAACAGCCTCATGTGGTCCAGTTTGGACAGCGTTTCAAGCCTGCTTGCGAATAAAGGTGCATCTTGTACTGCCCAGTTCAAATTTTGACCACCGAACTTAGATGTAGAGTACGGTGATCCATCAAACGATGTAATTTCGGTCATACATTGGTTCACATTCGTGCTGTATAAGCGTCCTACAATACGGTTTCCATGGGAGGTGGTTCTTCTCGTCAGCACTTGGTCAATAAAAGTCCGCCTATGTGGATTCGGTACCTCTTATGGGATTACTGGCGTTCAGATCAACGGTTTCCGAATGTATATCCGCAACTTTCATCTTACCTGAACAGCCAAAGCAGCAGTTCTGGAAATTGGATGGCATAAGCACGATGTTTTTTCAGCTTCTATGACCAGTCGGTTCACCTGTCATCTCTAGCAAATTTGGGATGGAATCATGACCATATATTTTTGAAGGCATAGTATCTTCAGCAACATTTTTTTCAGGAGTAGGGCAGTATCAACTCTGAACGTTTCACTAGCTAGACTCATGTCTTGCTGGGCCATTCGTTGTTGATTCACAAAGATTCTAAACCCAAAGGTAGAAGCAGTAATTTAGTTTCAAGCAAGGATAAAGATCATGCCTGATCGTTCCAGCCCAATAGAGATCGCCAACAAGAGATGCTATCAGTAGAGTATACGAGGCATGCTGATCGGTCGAGTGTAATTAACAGTACAGCTCATAGCTGGGTCAAGCTCAAGGCTGATGGTGTCCCGGAAAAAAACGGGTAACATCTGGATGGTCCATACCGAGTATAACATATTCCATTCTCTTAGTAATCATCATGCTCCTCTGGGCAATCGAACAAGAAGTTTGCTCGAGCTATTTCGAGGCTTTCGCTCCACAGTAAGCCCTGTTGACATCAGTTGATTGTTGTGCGTGTTGTCCGCTCCAGAAGAAAATGAATAATCGAACGTACGGAACGAAAGAATCTTTTTCTCTCCTTGAGGTTACCACTGGTCAATGCACATTTCTATTGTGTACCGGTTTCACTAGCCTAGAACTTGAAGGCTGCAAGAAAGATGGCCGACTAGAAAGAACACATTTCTTGGTACGAGACTTTAGGTGACAACCAAAGTGGGAAAGCTGCTGAAAACAGCACGTTTTGTAAGTCTGGTCAGTTCAGTTGATAACTACACAACAAGCAAAGCACATAGAGAAAATGGTCTCCCATAAGTCTCACGTCATATTGGTCTCAGATAGGGAAGAACTGAGACAATGGAATGATAGGAAGCCGTAATTTGGAGACAACATTTACCATAGTTGATTCTCATTGGGTGGGGCCCAATTCGTTGAAACCGGCACACGGTGGAAGCGAGAAACAATTAAGCTGACCCGACCAATGTCTGAATTTGGGTCAGACGTGATGTCTGTCAATCCGTTACAATTTTTCCCCAGAAAATGTAACACATTCCAATGCTCTCACAGTCAATTACCGGAATGATTACTGAGCTTAGCAATTTCCTTGTAAGCGTTTCAACAACAATCGAGGTAACTCTGTCAGCATGTTGTCCGTGTCGCTCCATCAATAGGGGAATTTGAATAAGTGTTGTTTGCATCTCTATGGTCTCCACGTGTGGGAATGGCTATTTTTCAATGGCTACTCACAACGCCAATCTTGCTTACTGTCTCGTTAGTTCGTGTTGTGATTGGCCGATAACCAGATGTCCTTTCAATCGGATGGTCTTGGCTACTGTCACGTGACCCGGCTGTCCGTAAATCTTGACTTCTTCCTGATACATGGACTGTGTCCCGTTTGACATGTCAATTGACAAAACTCGCTGTGGTGTAGCACGCTCCTGGAAATTCTTCATTTGTATCATAGCCCCACCTATCAGGATCTTTGTTCCCAAATTGAGGTGGTTACCCTAGCCCTCGTGTATGAAAGCTTATTGCTACTTTTTTATGTCTTCTTGTGGAGCAACCTGATTAAAAAAACGGAGGGGATGGGAATTGGCGACAAATCTGAAGGCGCTTAGGTTGCCTTCAAACTTGGATCATCGAAATGCTAGTCCACAACCGCGTCCACTCGGCCGCCAAAGAGGCTAAATCATACCGTCTGTTAGATGCCTTTGTGCTCGTATTCGTGAATAAACCTTCACTTTGGTTTGCTAATTGCAGTATCTATTAAACTGAATGTATTTTCCGTTGGGCTACATTTTCATCGTTGCTATATTTGTGTTTGTTGTTTTGGAGCTCAGTCTCCTCGGGATAACACACTCATTCGGCTGTAATAATTTTACCGGTAGCTTGGGTCATTTCCTGATATGATGAAGGAATATCCATATGTTCGCTTGCTATGATCTTACAACAGCGGTGCTGTATTCTTTAGTTACTTCTAAAACCCTCAACCCGATTAATCTGTTGTTCTGTAAATGTCAGTACAGACCGAAAGCACTCTTATACTTTTCGGTTTGCCACAATGATTTTTACCTTTGAAACTGATTCTCTATGCAGTACTTTGTTTGCTCCACTTGGTGTTACTTTTAGTTGCATGTGTTCTCCTTCTACGTATGGCATCACTGGAGACTTCCATCCTTATTCAGCGGACTAGCGAATCCAAAAATAGGGCTTTTTTGTGCTTTTTCGGGCCACACAACCTGTTAACCCCCAAGCATTTTACTGATTGGGAAATGCTCAGCTTGTACTGCAAGTGGTTTTATGATGGAAAACGCCGTGCATATATATCTAGGACTGAAAGCTTGGCTATGATAAACAATAGGCCATGTTCGGTTTTTAACCCAGAACTAGTCAACTCCTCTTTCGATGACTTTTGAGAGCCATCGGTACAGTCAACTTCATAACTGAAGTATGCGATTGATCCATGGGCTGATAAGAGCCCAATTCACTAACTTCTCCGTTCTCTTCTCTTCTCGCATTCACCAATCCAAATGATATTGATAGTTGTCTGAGCTGGTATTTCCATGCTAGACTTTCTTAAAGTCCAATGGTCCCGGGGTAAGACATAAGCCCGGGAAGAATGATCAACCAACCAGAATATTGTGGACCCTACTGTGAGCCCCATCCATGCTTAATGGATCATAGGGTTAAGACGGCCACTGGTGAGCTCCTTGTGGAACACAATGAGCTAAATGTTCATGACTTATCGGTTTGAATGGATGCAGAACAGATGGGGCTAATTGAACAGAAATCCAAACAAACTCGATTCAAGTGTGAAGAAAAAAATTGAAATCGGAAGTGAAAAAAAGTGGTCTCTGGCTCACCGGATAAGTGCTGTGTAGTCTAATTTTCAACTATTTTAGTGGGCAGGTGAACCGTTCTGCCCATCGATAGCACCTACGAACTTCGACTTTGAAGATTGAATTCCTGTTTCGCCGTCAGCCAAACCTTTGAGTATAATCACGATATCGTAGTGAAGTCCAAACTAGATACTAAACAAGAATTTGTCCTTTACTAAAAAACCTGGAATGAACGGTCCAAAGCACTTGTTCGTAAGCATGAGTTCAGGTAACCTATACCAGCTTGAGAACACTTGTCTCCGATGGAATGCATCTGAAGCTGACTGACTTTTAATGTAACTTCTTTGCAAATCACACTCAAGTGTCTCTCATAAAGTCTCGTCTGACGGAGAAAGATACGTGTGCTTATGTTGGTAAATGTTGATGGTATGCAATGAGTCGGCATAGACACCAAGTAATACGGCAAAGCCAAGTGTTGATGAACTTACGCGTGAAATTGGAACGGCCAGTTCACACAATGTTTCTCACACTGCCCACAAGACTCGGACAGTGTATGCATGTACAACTAAGCTGATCAATACTGGGTTTCTTATGATGACTAGCAACTCAGCTGCAGCTTATATGGCTTTTGTAAGAACGTGTTTCATTCTCTGTTCAGCTTCTCTATCATCCACCTGGCTTCACATATCAAGGGTGATGCTCAGCCCAGATGAACCCATGTTGTATGCAAATCAGTACGTGAGTAATACGAAGTGCACATCACAGTGGGAGGATGACGTCCCAAACACGAATAGATATAAACCACGCTTTAGTTAAAAGCCGGACTTTTAAATTCGTCCAATTTTAGGATGGGTTGAGCCTTGTGTACTTGGTGCGTTGCTGCTTGCTCCAAGAGTGCATGTTTCAGATTAACTGTCATCAAGCCTGTTAAGCCACTAGACATTAAATCACGTAGGTTATTCTGGAATACAACGTACACCTAACTATCTGAAGTTGGGCAACCAAATTACCATTACTGTTTTTGAATCTGCTTTTTGTAGTTCGATCCGAAGTGCCTTTCAGTTGGTTGCATGAACTGTGAGTAGCAAGCCCGGATTAGTTAAGTGGTTTGGGAGATGATACAGATATGCTTATTATTGGTCTGGGCTATTCACACGCTCCCTGGATCACTTTAGAAGGCTCGTATGCTACATTGTCTAAAGAAGTTATACTGAATTCGATCATACTGAGCAGCTTACTTAGTCGGCGTACATTTCCCGAAATGTGTCAGATGGATGGACTCAGGAAGACTCACTGGATGCCACAGGTGATTTCACCGAATGGAGCCAGATCCGGGCAAAAATGCTTACTGCAGTGTACCAAATTTTATCTGGATTCATTTCCTAGTGAACAGAAGCTTCTATGCCCTCAATATTGCGTCACTGATCTCTACCTTGCTTACGGTTTAATATTTTTCACTAATCTAATCTAATCCTTTACTACACATGAAAATACCTTGTCATCGTAAATGTTGGTTAACCTGTTCCATCATGACCTTAGAAGAGAGTGTAAAACTGTGTAATGGCTTTTAAGTACAAATACAAAAGTAAAATTCCCCTTCCAACATCATTGGATTGGCTGTCGCTTCATTAGAATTCGTTTCCTCCACTTCATCTGACTAGCGGGAATCCTATTCAAGATCCTTTCTGATTATCAACTGGATACGAGGGACTCTTTGTCCCATAGAAGTGCCTATCAAGCATCTTGAATTCCCATGCCCAGAAATTTCCAAATACTCGTTTACAAGATGCTGTTTGAGAGGCAAAATTCGTTGCAAAATTGTGAAAAATGAGAAAATCGACTCGCTGTCAATGAAACGGTTTGCATCCCGTATCTCATTTCAACATTTCATGACATCATCTACCAAGGATCTGAGGATTCCTTTAAAAACATGCTTAATTGTCTGTTCAATAAATGATTACCAACATTGTGTTCGGTCTGAAATCTGAAAATAAAACAAGTGAGCAAACATATGAAACTGTGATCCTATTTTCTTCGTTGTTCAGTAAAGTACAAGTGGATTCACGAAAAATTTAGTTCGCACTATCAAAGGAAATCTGCTGCTCGTCGGTTATCGTGAAAATCTCACTTAGACATGGTTGAGTAGGGGACAAGTACACCTAACGATGACTCTTCTGAACGGGAGTACCACAAAACTCCGTAAGAGGCAGTTGACTTGTTGTCCGAGGTGAAAAATGAATCCTCTAAGACTTCAAAATCAAAATAAAGGGGAAGGTAGCCATCTCCTTCAAGAAGTGAGCTCAGCCCTCTAAGCTTGTCCGAAGATGGGGAGAATGTGCCATCGTTTATCGACTTCTCTGACAAGTTTGGTCATTTCAGGTAACGTTCTCATATGTCAGATTATTTGATAAGATGAAGGTGCACCTTCTTTCTTCGACAAGCGACACCAAGAAGGTATATCAGTCGCAGAACATACAGAATTTGTTAGAATACGCGAGACTCTCATTCAACAATTTGAGCAATCGAACTGAGATTTGAATGACGGCTTAAAGACAAACTTCAAGAGGTGTATCCTAGCAGGATAATTTGAGCTGACGCCACCCTACAGCACCTTGTTCAGCTTGCTTATGGAATCAAGTTGACTATTCTTCATCAGTATAACTGAAAAGAAAAAAACTATCCCTCCTCTACTTTCCCTAAAGTCTTTTGGGAAAAGATAGAAGGTGCCATCACACCCTCTTTGAATTCTCCCGGAAGCATTGTTGGGTGGAACTTGAGGCAACTTTTGATTCCCTCGGAAGCCGGTTAAATAGTTAAGGTCATTCACAGGTTTTAGCAATATCCCATTAGTAAGACTTTACTTTGCCAAGAGGCTCTTGTTTGTACTGCAAACACGCGCTGGTGATTAGCCCAAAAGGACTCTTTCATATCACACAAACTGATTTCGTACAGTTCGATTTTTCTACTCATTCGTATGTTTAGTTAAAATGTATGATAGGCGGAATTTTACATGACTCTTCAATGTTGCTAGATATACTCAATAGTTTCTCACACTTTCTCCAAACATCCGACTCATTCGGCGGTTTTGCTCATTGTCCAAGAACAAGGAACAACCATAAACTATTTTAGAACCTCTGTCGTATTCAATTTCTATCACCTTTGTTCTTTGGCTGGAAGACTGTGTAATAATACCAACTTCTAATAAATGAGGGAAAAGCACTCTTTATCTTCTTACTTACCTACTTTCTAGGCTTTACACTGACCGTCTACTGTAGCAGGACCAGTTGGCTCCACAAATATCCCCTACTGTTGATGTCCAAAAACGGCAGTCACAGGCAAAATCCGCACGGATTGATATCCAATTCCGATTTAAGCCACGCACACCCTATGCTAGAATGAGAGCGACCCTGTCCAAGAACTCCTTGTTACATCTTTATTCATGTTCGCACAGTCGAGAAATGCGTGCACTTCCTATCCACCTTGTCTATATGCTCCACTAACCATCAGCCTCCTTTCTTTTCGTTTGAGCGTCTTGTTTTTGCCACGTGACTTGGTTTGCAGCAACTATCAGGTTTGATTGATTGGACGATAAATACAGTGCTATTAATTCTGTAAGTCATCTGTGAGTAAATCTGCGGTCCTGTAGAACAGTTGTCAGGTGTTCCGTGCATGATAACATGTTGACAGAGCTACCTGACAGACTGAGTGACCGGCTTACCGACTGGACAGCTGTGTGAATGACTCATTGGTTAGTGGAGTGAAGCAACCAAACAAGCATCCATCCTGGCCTGAGTCCTATTCCCTAAACGAGATGTAAAGTGCAAAAAATTTCAAATAGTCATACTGGGGGTGTCAGGCGTTTACATACGGTGCTGTAGCACTAGGAATTCGACAGACTCCCACATGATATTCTTTGTGGCTAATAATGAACGGCTGTCGTCTCCTGTTTGAAACATTCGAGCAGGATTTACTGGAAACAACTCCTGGAGCCACTCCACTTCAGACCTAGGATGAGTGAGTGAGCCAGGTAAACGAAACCAGTGATACTGATGGGTATAGAGGCGGTTTGCTTGGGCAGCTTACAATAGGTGTTTCCGATCAGCCACATCCAGTTACTGTCCTCCTGAGGAGAAAACCCCTTCAGAAAACATTTTTTTCTATCGCGGTGATTGCTCATTTCAAGCGAACATGTATTTACTTGTATTAAAAGGAGTAAATATTGTCCTGGTGGTTTATCAAGCTGACTGACTGTTTGAGAGACATATTTAACTGCCGTGCATTAGGTTGAAATAAAAAACTTGAGTTCACAGTCAGTAGAATTGACTCCATAGAACTTCCCATCAAGAACCAATTCCTCTGCAATAAGAACATTATCTGGTTTGACGCCATTTACAGACCACTAGTTGATGGTAGCCAGCCAGCAATTGAAGAGGTAGAGAGTTGAATTTTTATCCCTGCCGATCAAGCGACTTTTTTGCAAGTAGGATTTACCGCCTGGCTGTAGCGTAGCATAATAAATATAAATATAATCGTTCAGCTGTAACACCCGTTCGGTGCCTAGCTGCCATGCCACCCGAAGGAAGCACGAGGGCTGGGATACTGCCAGGTTGCCCAAGCCTAGACAGGGGAAGTCGAAAGGCAGAGGTCGGGTTTGAGCCATGGACCTTCCTGCCAGTAAATTCGCGCTCTAACCACTGAGCCATCCTGCGAGCCATCTCGCCCCCAAGCGTAACATAGTAAACACGTGGATCATCACGGGCCTTTTTATCACTTCAGGGAATCCAAAGCTTAATTCATTTCTTGAAGTAGAGCAAAAGGATATGTTGAATCAGTGACGGTTGATCTGTATTGGCTACGGAACTGGGCCAAATTCCCATCCATAATTTTCTGCCTCAAAGCTGACTGAACAGAAATAATGTGCGGCTTAATAAATGAAGATCAGCGAGGTAACTTTTCATCTTTGAAAAGTTGTAATTCCCCTTGTTGGAATCCTGTTGGTTAGCATACAGTCCTTTCCTCAAAGGCATAAGTTCTGTCTCACCACCAACTGTGAACTCTGCTGTTTCACCAAAGCCGTCATCAGTGCCATCAAGTTACATCATGTCGGGTCTCATGTTAGCACCACCTAGTCATTGCGTTACTCCAACCACATCCAAGTCGGTATATAAGCACATTGGTTTGGAGAATATCACGGCCATGTAGGGCTTTCCATTAATAAGAAACACTAGCAGCCGACAGACCATAAGTGGTTAAAGAAGAACAGAGGGAACAGACAGCCTGTATCATTGCAGACATATATGGCACCACAAGACCTTGGGTGCTATGAAGCCACCATTTCATCAATGCGATCATCAAGAAGGCTCAGTTCAATATCACCGCCCACACTCTTGAGTGGGTCCCGAAAAACCTCTTCTCACCACTTTTACACTTCTTCAGTACCGGCTTGTATCAACGTGCAGATACCTCGTGCAAAATTGGATAAAATTGTTGTTACTTCTATCGTCAGGGTTCATGGTCACGAGAAAATGAGCACTCATTTGACACCTAACGTTTTCTCTGTATAATGAGTTGCTAATGTAACTGAATGCTTCCAAGGCCCTTAACGCTGTGCTGTGGATAAATATGATAGTGCGCAACTATAACACCGGTCACGGACTTTTTCTCCATGACAGGTTATGGTGATCCTTGGTTCACTGAATTTGCAACCAGCCATTGATGGGACATTAAATTCCAAAAGTTGTATGGAATCATCCCTCGTGATCTCTGCGACGTGGTCAAGGAAATTTCTAACGAGGTCGTGATAAAATGGACAGTGGTTTCTGAATAACGTTACAGTCATGATGTAGTGGACGTTTTCATTACGGCAAAACTCATTTAACTTTTTGCACCGTGTCTGACAAAGGCCTCTTTATCGTTCTGTAAATTTGTTGCGGAACAGATGGCCCTATCGATAGTGTGCAATACTCTCAATCTCTTCCAGTTATCATGAAAAGGAACGAACACGGCGCTTTTAAAACTATTTTGTTGGGCAGTTTTCTCACTTTTGATATCGTACACATGATTGCTTATCAAGTAACCCCTTACGGATGTTTCCCACGTGAACTCGACTTAACCTGTCCCAAAGCGACCGCACTTATAAGAAAAGCAAACTTTCGGCCTTTCAAGAGAATATAGGTAAGGATAAGGTTATATGAACAAACAATTTTTAAGCAGTATTTGCTTATTTTTGTTCACAGAACAACAACGTTTTATAGGTGAATAAGCGCGCACAATTGAGACACACAATATAAGAACAATGACGGTCCTGACGTTTAGCCTCAGGATGATCTATGTATAACTTGAAACGGGGTCTTTCACGTAGATATCACCACTTTCCAGAGGGAAGATAACGAAAATTAAAAAGGACCGGGTTCCTTCATCAAACTATTCATCTGCCACTCGCTTCCCTAAGTTTGAACTTTGAACTCAGAACCTTGACAACCGCGCAATCCCTCATCGTCGTTAGTCAGAGAATGTTCAAGAAGAAAAGTCCCTACACACCTGCTGTTCCCCTAAGGAGAACTGGATATGATGAAAGAACTATAAGCCCCCCTTTTAGTCTTTTTAGGATGGTCTATCTCGTAGTTCATGTCACCCAGTGTTCAGTCTATACACGTGCACCTTGTAGCTTCAAAGCTCTGTTGCACACGACGATGAATCACCTCCTTAAATCACCAGCCTGATAACTGCATGAAAATTACTTCCGGCAGTTTCCACAGAATAAAAGACCCTGGCATCAAGCAGTCATATTACTTTACGACGACGTTGATGAAGACTGATCTGTTGGTTAAATCATGCAAGTAGCGTTTGACAAACGAAGCCATATAGATATCCGTGCACGTCTGTTTCGATTACTCAGAGTTGATACATAAGTGAACGTATTGTGGAAGGTAAGCATCGAGTAGACTGAACTGGCGAGACACATAAGATTAGGTGCTCTACTGCACCGAAACCCCATTGTATGCAAATGACTGTATATCTTTTGTGTAGAATCGATTGTTACGGACTTAGGTGAGTCAGGTAGGGTGGTTCTTTGCTGTGAAAACTGGGGTTTGTTAAGAACGGACTTAAGTGCACAGGAGGATAAACCATTTGGTTCACCCGTGAGACTAGATGAAAACAAATAAAGGCTGAAGGTCCTACGCCTGCCTCAGGTATAAGTCTGTTGCGCACACTGTATGCTCACATTCAGTGAGCCCAAGCCCTGCTCCCCTCATATTTCCTAGCCCAAAGGAGCACGCAACTACTGGCCACAGTCCATATAGATCAGAAATCCCTACTCACAGAAAGTAAAGCGAAGCTTCTTGCACCCGAAAACAATATTCCGCAATCTGCTGTCATAAGTCGAATCGCAGTCCTTCGTATCTGCTGATCACAAACACGATGCAAGTAGCTGCAATAACTGCCCGTGGTACTACGTTCTGCTGGGTCGGCGCAAGAATAATCACACTTCAGGGGGAGGATGCACAGTCATGTGCAATACTAAGATATACCATATCCAAGCAATGACAAAAGTCTACGGTGGTCTGTTGCTTCATTTTCTACTATGAGCTTTGGACTATAAACCTCCGGTATTGGTAACATTTGTTGTGCTGCAACAACATCCAACAATTCAGGGTTCCATGCCTTTCATGGGAGCAAAGTCAGCGGTAGAAAACACAGGAACCCAGCTACTGTGATTGCACCGGGGTTCAGTTGGATGTGCTCATCTAGATAGTACACTGGATGAAAGATATAATCCTTGGAATGGGTTATAGTCTTCATGGATTTTAGGCAATTAACGTATGCTTTTTGACAGAAGAATGTGTTTTGATTTGAGATCTGTGGAGTCTGATCACACTTGCAGTCCTCACATAAAGTGCATTTATTGCAATAACCAAATGTTTATATGTCGTTTTTAGTCGCCGCCCCTAACATGCAGTTGTCTTGGCGAAATACACTCAACGGTAAATCAAATTGGTCTCAACAGAAAAATCAAACCAATCCCACCTGAATCCCTCATTTATGATATCCTTTATTTAGGTATGCTTCAGAAAGGTTCTCTCATGTTTCAGTTGGCACAAAGGTCGAGGTATCGCACTCTATTTTCCCCCAAGGAGCACAATACGCCTATGTCGTTAGAGACTCTTCGGTAGACCACGACCGGTTTCTCCCTTCTTGGTGCGCATCACTTAGGCGGAGCCCCAAAATTTCTGTCAACCTCATGCTTTACTTGGACACTAAACTGTATGCAACAGACGTAATATGCTCATTTGCAAATTCTGTTAGTGTTTACGGGGGGACTCACCTTAACCTGTC
Organism: Opisthorchis felineus; assembly: GCA_004794785.1. NCBI lineage: Eukaryota > Metazoa > Platyhelminthes > Trematoda > Opisthorchiida > Opisthorchiidae > Opisthorchis > Opisthorchis felineus. Next base: position 907,487 of record SJOL01009849.1, read on the forward strand.
GCCAGTGCTATGCGTACTGTGTTCCTTCAAGGCAGTGTGCTACGATATCTTTTATATCATGCCAAAAGATAGTAGAAGTGGCTTTTGTGCAACACATTATAACCAAGACATACAGCCGGGATTTAGTTGAGTAACCTGTTACCACCAACAAAATTTACAAATAAATTCATTGCGCCACGATTTCAAGTTCAAGTAGAACGCGAGATTGATAAAACTTGGGGAATGTGCCAACTTGATGCACCCCAAGGAAGTCGAGACCTGTCTTGGACTACCGAAAAGATTTCAGAAACCTTATGAGTAGTTGGTTGTATCAGGGGAACACAGTTGACTTGTTCTAATCCATTGAGCAGTGACAACTGAGGTACTTTGGGCCTATACGCAGTTCCTGTCTATCTAATGATTACGGTGATAGCATGAAAAACAATCACACTACTGACGATGATGATGATGATGATGATGATGATGATAATGATGATGCTGATGATGATGATGATGATGATGATGATGATGATGATGATGTATTCGGAAATAAACGATGGTGGGTAATTTTGCTTTGGTTGTTTTTAAGGTGGAATTCTGTGAAAAATATAGTCGCCGAGAAGAATTCATTGAGTTTCGTTTAGTCTGTTGGAGTATAACTTTTTTGCGCTACAGTTGCTTGGTCTCTTTTTACGACCTGGATATTCACATAGTTTTGTCTCAGATGTAGAAATCCCGGGCGCAAGCTGGGATCCACTGGCCGTGGGGCTACATACTATAATGCGGTTTTACAACTATTAGTCATAATGGCAGCACCCCTAAGAGACTGCCGCAGGGCCTTTATCCGTTGACAGCCTCACTCTACCGTCTTTCTCTCGCCATCCAACACCCCGCACCCGAAATGTTATCTCTAGACTTCGCACAACCCAAAAGTCAATGAATTCAGGAAGCATAGCGCTTTTATCCATACTCCAGTAACCTAGAAAGCTAGTGAGTATATCGACATCACAACTGTGGATGCTTGTGACCGTATCCATGATTCGCTGTGGGCAAACAACATGCAAGGACCAAAGAAGATGCCCCACAGTATTAGCTATTGGACTTGCTTACTTGCTCTTTAGTAAAAATGAAAGCCTTGCATCAACCACTCGGTACCGGTATAGGCATTTCCTTCAAATGGCAAGGCAGGTGACTAGTCCTCCCCAAGCCACTTGAATTAGCCCCTCTGTATCGGGCTGGAGAATAGAGCTGTCTAGGTTTCTTTCAATTCAGAAAAAATGTGTTGCTGTGCTAGTTCCAGAAACTTTGTTGCTTTGGTGTGATAAAAACTGTTGCAAATAAATCCGTTGCCCGCTCCGCACTGGTTTTTTTACTATCTAACTCGGAATTGCCTTTGCAGACTTGATGACGCAAATCACGGCATCTTAAAGAACAGAGCGATTTGTCAGCCGATGCCGCCATTAACATAGAGGACAATGGGTACAATAAAATACAGAAATGTTCCGTGATCAGATACATTAAAAATAACGTAGCAAAGAGGCTTGGAGTATAGCAAGGTTTTTCTAGGCTTTGGGTTTCATGAGTTTATTAGTATGATTCTCGACTGTGTTCCTTCATTTCTGGTACAAGGCACATACAAACAGGTCACGAGTAACTTCCGGAAAATCTGCTTGTACTGATGACAGTCGGTTACTGAAACCCATCCTGTGCCATTTACATTTCATAGTAAGGCATATGTTTCTCATTTTTGGCAGTGGAAGTTGAACGAACAACAGTCAACGATCGAATTTGTTGAAGAACACTTTAGGGTATCAGTATCCGTTTTTTCTAAATGGATAGTGAGAATATAAAGGGAAAGGAGTGTATTACTTGCGGCTTCAACATCACCTGAAAGACAGAAAGCATGGTCGTAGTTACGGTTAATTCCCTCTGGAAAAATTCCAAAGCCAAGACACGCTTCATCTGTGCACAAGAATTACGGAGTTACAAGTGTCAGTTATTGCGATTAATCTTTTGAGCGCAGTTTAACCCCCCGTCATTGAATCGTTTGCGTCAGCACTGCCAGGAAGGAGATGCGGATAAGATATATCTGAAGTGCATCCTGCTATATCTGATCTGTTGTCGTTCTCATCAATTTAAAAATGGAGCCTTGTGAATGAAACGACTGCACACGACCTCTGACAATATTGCGGGGTCTGACACTAAAACCAGCGCCTCCTAAGAGAAGTAAAATCCAACATAGTCCATCAGTAATCGACAAGTAAGAACAGGCTTCTCAATCTTAGCGGATATTTACGAAGTTATTTTCACCTGTATTGAACACCTGAACAAATAAACCAGGTAACTCAGACCGAAGATAGAGGAACTAATCCCAAACCTATCTTAAGAAATGACAAAGTTCTTAACGGGGCCCGGCAACAACCATACACTAAGCATTCCACGCAAATCAACGTTTTCCTTGCTTGCTTAGTGCCAACTTTTAAAACATCTCGGATGGAACAATTCTTCGCTTAATGTTATTCCGAACTCTTGCAGTTGGGATCATTGCGTTGTGCAAAGATCACAGTTTACGTTTTGTTCAGAATTTTTACCAGTATCCAGGCAAACACCCAAATAAAACAACCTAGTGATATTCACCAGGTCTCCTCATCTCAAGTCCAGCTGATCTCAGTGTTCGTCATCATGACGCTCAAAATCGCTTGTTCCCGACTGATCATTTAATATCGTCGGACTTTTGTGTCCTCATTTGGCAGAACTACAGGGAAGAGCAAAGACCAAAGAAGTCTTGAGGTCCAATGACTAAGGTGCTCGCAATCAAATCGGGCTACTATATTTTACCTGAAACGAAAAGTAGGATATAACCCATCTCTTCAGACTACATAATAAGTGGCGTAATTAAGCCACTTGATCGAAGATACTAGGCGACAGGCCTGTCATTAGATCACAAATTGAACCGTAACTTTAGGATCGTTGGTTACGAGCTCGCCTCCCCTATTTTGCTGCACTTTAGCATTTGCAGAACGCCCGTAGGCCTCGGTCTTAGAACCCACGCAGGTAAAAGAAAGACTACGCTGAAAGTATTGTACATACTTTGGTTCATCGGGAAACGCTTATCAACGAAGCATTCTCCAAGGTGTACAAAAGTATCGTGCATCTGAAATAAAAGAAAAAATTGGTTTATCCATTTCCACTTTGGGAGACAACATTTCTCTGGTAGAGGTATAATGCACAACACTTCCCAGAATTTGTTCTTCGGGACTGAAAAAAGGTACTCTCGTCATAAAAACCTGCAATACCGCGAGTACGGTTATCCTGACAACATACCAATGATAAGCGCAGTCTAGGATATTGAGTTAAGCCATAAACCATCCATACAGAACTATAGGCGGACAGTTACTGATCGATTGATGCGATTTAAGCCCCGGCCATACTTGTGTCTGATGTATGCTGTTTTGTCTCAACAGATTACACTGGATTCTTTGTAACAAATCATACGATTGAAAGGATAATAAATAGCCTTCCAGAACAAACAGCAGCTGTGAGGAATGGCTCAAATTGTCTTTTTGTGGGGTGGAGTGGCGATTCGTTCTTACGGGGGGCAGTTCCTACCGACCATACAGACTAACGGGAACAGACAAACTTAACTTTTTGACGAAAACATAATGAAAAACTGAACCCTATGTAGTGAAATCGACCTCCTGCATAATCACTACAATGTACTGAAGCCATAACATTTTCCCTACCCGTCCATATGAATAAACTAAATCTGTCGAACCTTAGGATAATGCTCTGAAATACAAGTTACGCACCTGGCCATTAACATGACAACTCCACAAAAATATCAAATTTCGCCTCTTTTAAGTTTTGACTACCGCATTCAGAACCGAGAAAATGGGGAATCTACCATGGTTGGAACAGCTGGCTCTTTCAGGGTGGAATACCTGTAACTGGAGGCTTCGTAGAGACATAGATCATACAATGTAAATACTCCGAATCACGTCCTCAGAATAGTGTGTATAACCTCAACCTTGATCTATTTGGGTCAGGCCAAAATTCCCAATGTTTTGGTCGGTTTCTAGTAAAAATGCAAAATAAAAGTAATGTTAACGATATTGGCACGATTTACAATGGAGAGCATTAGTTTACTCGCTTTTTGGCTTATCACAGATGCAATTAGATCATCATAATATGACAAAACTTCCTAAAATTCTGTATGTTTTTATCCTTTCCAGTTGACTTTTATCCATCGCAATCAGCCTTCTCTTGTGCATGGACCATGTGGAGGAGCCAGGTAAAGGTGATGGCCTCTGGGAGGAAGAGCCCGTTGAGTGTGTCCTTATCACAGAGGGCCACCTGTAGTACAAAGACTGTCTAAAGATGCGTTAAGCTCAGGCACGAATATGGTTTATTGTATTATGCGTTTCATTTCGTACCCTATTGTTTTTTGTTCCCTACTTAACAGCGTTTTGGTATGAAACTTACACTTTAAGTTCTCCTTCATTCTCATTTAGTGTAACTTAGTGCACTTCTCCGTATTTGTTATGAAGAAGACGAGCGTACTCTGCCTCATTAGACAGAAGACGAGGAAGATTCATGTACAACCATATACCCTGTTGAAGAAGAGATTGTTTTCGGATAGCTCTTCAGATGGAGGACATTTTGAATGTCGACAGTATTTCGTCCCGTGTACATGAAATAGTAAAATCGGCCAGTTCAAGACAAGCCACACACTGTCATATCCCTTCCGGGAGAATATGAGATCAATCTGAATCGTTGCCCAGTTTGCTGATTCCCTAAGGTTCATTCTAGCGATGTCTATGTTGGAAATGGATTCACATTTATTGTCGCACCATTCATTCACTAGTCAACCTATTTATTTTTAATCCAGTTATTCAGATAACTTAAATTAATTGCTAGAACTAGATTAATGAGGAGAATTCAGATGTTTTGTATGGCACCCAGAACTTCCTCGGTGTTATATAAAGCTATCTGAACACTCATAGTCCTTCCCCTATGTAGATAGTGTCTTCCATTTTCACGGTTATTGCATCGTTTGAATTTGAAACCGTCTACACTTCTTCTAATTTTTATCACGCAGATTTAATCCAAATTCCGTTCTTTCTCGTACTCTAATTTCATCTTGCCAGCTAGCCAACCGCATATCCAACTTAATGCACAGTACCACTAACGATTGACACAGCCACGTGCAAATGAACTGTCACCTGACATCCCCCGTAACCCTATTCATAGTCATATTTACACTGTTTACGTTCCCTTTAGAGGGCATCACACTGTGCGCGTGCCACTGTGTGTAACACGATTTTATTGGGTTTTCCGATACAATTATACACTAAGGTGGAGGGATGATGTCAGTTCTGCTGTTTACTTTGAGTGCAACTCAACGGTGCAAAACAGTGTAGTTGGGTCAATTGCTGGTGTTCTGTTTACTCACCTATGTTTGCTGTGTGAAACTTGTCCCTTTCACCTATCGTTACCTAGTGTATTCGCTCATTCAGACAGAGAGGAAGGTCGTCTTTTACGTCTGTATCTATAAAGCAACCCGTGTACAACAGTTGAAGACGGGTATCGGCAGCTAATTTGTGGATTTAAAGGGTCCACATTGGCAATCTTTGCGGAATAAGCTTAAGTTTCATCAAGTCACTTATTGTTTGAACATTTCATCTTCCATACTGTGCTCTCAAAGGGGTGCTCGCTGCATTTATCCAGAGCCATTGCTATGTGTAGAAGGTTTGTTGCAGGCATGAATTTTAATTCTGAGGTGCAAGCGCTAGATAATCTCAAATACGTGTCTTCTCACAATACATTCAAGGTGGTAGGCCTAACGCGATTAGTGAGCAGAGTTATATGAAGCAATGAAGTACTATACTGGTTTTCCTTGATGTATTGATCCCTAGGCTGGAGAACACAAGAGGCCACATCCATAAGCCAGAAACTTTACAGTGATAGTTGATCTGGTATTGGTAATTAGTTCCTGCTTGGCGGATAATCACCGTCAACCCACGACGTTCATTACGTTTGATCCAGGTTAATAATACTTTGAAATGTTTTAGCCTGACGGACTGCAGGGTATCCAAAAAGTGATCGTAAAACCAGAAACATACGTTGCTTACTACCCAGACAAAAAGTTAATTTTTGACTGTTCTTATACGGTTTCTGTGTAATTCTGAAAAATTTCGCACAGCGTTGCGGACACGGATCCCCGCTGACAACCAGTGAGAGTTTTACGATCTCTCCCCTTATGTGGAGATAGTTGCTCATCTTTGCTCATCTGAAGCACAAGTCAGCCATGAAGTCCTCATCCTTGAGAGAATTATGATAGTCGGTTCCTGCATGCACCTCTCCTGAGGGAGAAAAATCAACAGTCAAACAAGAATAGTTTGGTTTCCACAATTACGATAGCCTCAAGTGAAATCAGTAATAATAAAAGGTCAGTTGGCCGCTTTTGTGGGTGTCCTCTTCCGGCAGAGACACTTGTAGAACTGACAAGAAAGCGGCCTCCAGTAGAATAGGTTTAATGTTGGCGGAACCACTGCATAAATTATTCACTTTCTGCTACTAATCTGATACCGGACTAACTGGTGTGGCGACGGATTGAGCAAAATATCCTCACGAACTGGTTAAACATGGAAGCGTGAGAGGTGCTCTCCATGAAATTCAACAAGGTGGCAAACAGTGCTATTTAATGGTGCATAATATGGGCACTCTCTCGGAAAATATTGGGAAAAATATTCACTTCAAACCAAATCTCACGGAATATAGGGCAAAGCAGCCTCTGTTGTTGTCGTTGTTTTTTACATTGTTGCTGTTGTCGAAGGGACTGGATGGTATGCCTTAGAAGGAATTTAGTTGCGTGGAGCCATTGGATTTTTCAGATGTTTTGCCAAGAGTGAAACTGATTGGCCTTACTTTCCTGACCTTCCCTTCGGGACAAATCAAGTGGAAACTTTGTCCAGTTCACTGCACTGAATATGAACGTACCACCATATAGTTCTATTTGAAGCTAGATATTTTCTGCACTGGTCCCACAGGTCGTTTCCGTTAGAAAATGTACTGCCGAACTGAATTGTTGTTTGCCTGACGATTGTTTCCCAAGCAGTTCCATTTGATACAGTAAATAAGGCATAAATTAAAGAAACTTATTGGATGTGAGGTATAGTAGTACCATGAAGCATGTTCACGTGTATTTTGGGGCGTGTAAGAATGCTAGACATGTGGGCATTTCCAGATGTTCCCTTTCTAAACCGTTTTAACGTGATCAATATTCCAGTTAACAGAAAAGATAGAGCTTCAATCAGCTGGAAGTTTCTTTTTTGAGCAAAACATCGATCCATATTTTTGCTATGCACCGTGTCCTTAATTCATTGAATTCCCACACAATGCATTGTGTTTCAGGGTGTTTCGGGTGAACAGCTCTGCTTCGCGCTGGTCTGCGTTGTGCAGTGAGTCTTCCGAACGTCCTAGTGCTTGTACGGAAATGTTGTTTTGCAGAGTGCAGTTTCCTAAACGTCTTCTGCTGGGACTAAACACCTGTCGGAGTGTGATCCGAATATGATTTGACGTGTAAAGGTTCTAATGTCACAAGCATCCTAAAATGTTTATCGTTTCCAAGGCAGTTTCTATTATAAACGGGGTGATTTCGAATCATCATATCAGCCAGTCACAAAGTTTGTGTTCGAAAGTGGTGGTATGCAAACATTGGCTGGGTACAAGCTTACACCCAAATTATGGACAACTAGCGAAACAATACTCCGCGTTCCGTAGTTCCTTCGTATATTCTTTTGTCAATCACCTTATGGAATATCCATCTTGGCTACCACCTGCAACCGAACTGACTCTGTGTCATATGTTTAACACATGTGAACTCAACGGTATGGTGCGCGCACGCGAAAGTAACGAAAACCTCGGTGAGAAGAGATGACAATGAGAACATGTTTTTTAAGTGGCTGCAGGGTTCATCTCATCTGCCGATGAGCCAGTTTCAGGACACCTATGATCTGACATTCAAAACCACTCAACGTAACGAAATACTCGTAGCAGATGCGATAACACACAGTTTTAAACTGACGAAACGCAAGGATATTTAGACAGAACTGTGGATAATTGCTATCTGTTGCTTACAAAGTCAGCAGCTTGTGAAAAACTCACTCCATAATGTAGGTCTTGGTCAATATTCAGTTCTCCTGTAAGATAGTAAAACGGTCATTACAGAAACTAAGATAGGAACCTTCCCTTTTCGGGGCAGTGACGGTGAAAAACTCATGTTCATCCTTGCACCTGAGGAATGATGCCTAGCTATTTAATTTCGTTCTTTGGTTTCATTTACGTTGTGCGTTCCTGGTCTTGTCACTCAAAATTTTTCTATTTCATCTGTCGAACATCTGTGAGAAGGAGGAGTACTTCCACGAAGCTTTGCGAATCAAACCTGAAAGTACTAAGCGAATCCGTCATCCACATTGGATAGCACCACAATGTCAACATACCGCATGAGGTTGATGAAGCATCACATATGTCTGCTGGCGCAGCAGTCCATACACGCGATGGATAGCCAGGCTTTCATGGGTGAAAAATCGATGTTGGTTTCGTCAGTAGATTCCCATATTGTTAGATGAATTGAATGGTAAACGAACAAGGGTTAATAGTCGTTTTTAAGTTTTTATTACGTCATGGTAAGCACCTTGACTGTGGAAATAATTTTCGTGTCGTTTTTACATAAATGTTTAATCCTTGCTTGGTATAACCAGTCAAAAGGAGTTTAAAAGTGAGATGAAGCAGCCGCTAGCCTTAATTGATCTAACAAGTCTGTCATTATAGTGTGACTGACTGTCTTCTTCAACCGAATGTGCTGCACAAGGTCGCCTGGTGTTTCAGTTGGTACAATATGCGAGATATTGCAGTACATTGTCTAGATGTCCAACACCAGTGACAAGGTTGTTGAAAACTCGTCGACAGCCCACGACCAGTTTCGCTCCTCCTGGGGCTCATCATATAGGTGCAGCCCCCGATTTCCCGTCAACCTTCTGTTCTACTAGAGGGCTGTGCCTACCTGAGGGGAGGAACTCGTCGTTGGCTGTCCAAGATTGTTCACCAACCATATGAGTAGTGAGTTACGTCTAGGTAGTGCAACCCAGCCTTTCCCCGCTGTCAAATCCAGTTAGCTACTTGGAGCCACGAAAGTACGAAACCTGCTAGGTGAGGACCAAGAGATAAAGTGCCACTCCACAAGGACACGATAAGCTCAGTAAATGAATCTCTCTTTCCAATACAATCGACTGTTTCAACTCGAGAAATGGCCCCAAGAGCGTAGCACACTACTGTGCCTTCAAAAATTTTCTCATAGCCTAAAAGACTGACACTATTGCTATTTGCTTCCTTGGCTTCATTCCGGTATTTCGACTGAGTCGAAAGTACTAAAACCTACGCTGCCAGCCATTGCCTTTCTGTCGTACAAATAGACACCAGAGGTAAACAAATAGCTGATTCATAATTTCTATTTGAGTATAATTCTCAGCGGTCACTGAATAGCCGTGAACCTAAGCTCTGTTGATCCGTTCACAGGTTAAATACATCTGGTTTTCGCCATGCGGTGTGCTGTTGGAGAACTTTTTCCTGTGAGTCGGCAACTTTATCTCATCGGCAAAAAACAAGACTGGGTCACTAAACGGAATGGGAGTTTAGTGAATCACGATTCCGATAGATCATCTTCGAATAAAGCCAACCATACCGCCGTAGTAAAGATCGGTTGGTTAGTTAATCAAAACAACCATTGGTGCAAAAATTGGCCATTTGTATGAAATACACGGTTGTTGGTGATGAGTTGTCGAGTCTCTTTCGGAAAATATCTCAGACGGAACTGCCATGACAACAAGCCCATCTAATGACCAAAACGCTAGCGTGATTTGCGGCCAATTTCTAGTAAAAATTCGTAACCAAGTCGATCGTTGAATGACTTTTGGAATGGATAGAGAATAAGGCTCGTTTTAGACTGCGCACACATAAACTCGGGTGAGTAACATAACTTTAGTTGTCTCTCTGCCACAGCAAGCAGGAAGACATGCAGTGAACATAATATCGGACACGGAGTTGTCACGGCAGTTAGGCGAGCAGACCATAGCTTCCTCCGGTTTGGACGTCGTATTTCTTACTCATTTTCATCTATACTCACAAAGATGTGCAAAACGAGCTCGCTAACAGACCAAGCTTACCACTCCTATGACGAGCATCTGTTGACTTGTGACGGCACAACATATATTTTAGTAAGTAAATTCCAATTTATTTCAACTTCAGAAGAAATGTCACCAGAAAAGATTTCTCTGATATTTCACTGTTGAATCTATTCTATCAACTAACCATCATCAGTCACTTGATGCATATAAATGACCGAAGGACCTTAATTCTGAAGTGGATGACAGTAACGGTCATCCTCCTGAGACCGAATTGGAAAGAAGTTGCTGATATAGCTGGTGAACATCGTTTTTAAGCCAGCAATCGGTCGCTGCACAAATGTCAGCAGTGGTATACAATCAGTCCGAGACTCCTTAGCGGTAGATCTCCTGAGGTCCTGTTGTATCGTTGTTGGCCATCTAATTGATTACGCCTGAACTGAGCCTGCCAGACCGAGCGATAAGGAGAAGACAAAGAAACTGGGACAAGGCTGCATTGCCAGGTCAGGTCAAACATACAAAGCTTCTGCGTAAATATATAGGATGGCTAAATGGCCAATTATGGTGGTTCTGTCCAGCCAATGGCGACGTTCCTGCAGTGGACAATTTCACACCCACTCCGCTGGTCGTGTGCTGCTATCGGGAGCGTGTGGTGACCGA
>SJOL01009849.1:920281-957022 GCA_004794785.1 Opisthorchis felineus
CGGTCTTTGTGGCCAATCGTGTTTCATTCATTTTGCTGCATGGACTAAAAACGTTGAATTTCAGACGCTTTCAATAAACTTTGCAAATAGCTGAGAATGGAATGAATAATCCAGGATACGGAGTCCCAAACTTCTTCATGGTCAAGAGGATCAAAAATACTCTGGTCGGTCTAGTTGTTCAGTCCCATATCAAATTATCCACACAAAAAACAAAATCTTTGGGAACCACAAAGTCCTGGAAACATCACAAACGAGAGATTCAGCTGGGTTCCAGGTGAGTCTCTCGCAAAACCAAATTTGTTAGTAAATGAGTGTATTTCGCTAATCCTTGGGAACCACTTATTTTATTTCTTCCTGGGACATCGCATAGTGAACAATGAGCTCAAACAACCCGCCTCGGATTGCCTTCACTGAATGATTTTGTCGCATTCAAACGACTACTTATTGACAATATTGGTCTATTTACACTAACTGATGATAATTACTACTAAACAAGTCCTAGCGAGCTTCTTCAAGAAAATCTGCAATATCGGCTAACCCCTACTTCGCTTACTAAAGAAATCTTTAGTAATTACCTAAGTGAATCCGTCGACAGTTGGTCAGAGAACATACGATATGAACATTCAGTCCATTCGAGTATCAACTGAATTTTCGGTTTATACCAATGAGTTTGAAAGCTGGTGATCAGTGGTTGGATGACCCACAACCATGTCACAGGGAGCTCAGTAAGGAATGAAATTTGCACCTGCTCAAGCAATGTGACAACAAGTGGCTGACCGGCTATTTGTTGTCACAGGTCAAGTTATAACAGGTAAATTCATCACAAGGCACTTTTTCGATATGCTGATCAATCCTGAGCCATTTTGTTGTGGATCAATAGTCGCGGAGCTCGGCAATCAAGCCCTCAACCAAATAATTTGATTCGAAGAACTGTTGAGAATGGAAACGATTGTACACGTTAAATCGTCGAGGGATTCCAATCCGTTGTACCACGCAGCTTGCCGCCACCAACCGAAACTTCACCCGACAGACTGAGAGCAAGTAAATGCAGTACGAGCAAGTGAGATGGTGAGATTAGAAGGCACTTGCTGAATACACGGTATTCTCATGCGAACCCTGAATACAAAAGTACGGTGTTCGCCATTGTCAAAGAGCAAATCGCCTTTTTCGGACCGTCTATCGGCGGAACAACCAGATATAAATATCCGGTTAGACCTTTGAGAGTATAGTAATGGTGGTTTGGATGTGCATTTTTGTGATCTTCAAGACGATATCCTACCGATCGTTTAACTCTATAGAAACAAACAACCCGCTGCTTACAGATGCCCAAAGTATGTGGACAAGTAGTTCTGTTGCAAAGAACGAGCACCAAGGTTAATTGGTCTGGAGGCAGTTTGGCTCACGACGAATTAGTCGGCCAGTAAGATTACCCGCGGTGCATTGGACAGGCGATAGATGGGCCCACGATAAACCAACCTATGGTGAATTAATCGTGCTGAGATGTCAAACTACTGGTTGAATGCATTCATTGGGGGCACTGGCTGGGAAATTTACATCCTACCAAACGGGTCGAAGCTTATGTTCAGCCACTACACCCAGGCCAGTGAGGTCTGAGAGTTCAACATATCTTTAGATTTATACGGTACAGGAGAGGGGCAACCATCTCAACCCAACTATTCAGTCAGTTCCTAAAATGAAAGCTAGAGTATCCCAATTCCTTGTGGCTTCACTCATCAGACTGAGCAGGCCGTCACCAGGTTGACAGAGTTTATAACCAAATTTATTAGCAAAGCAGCAGTGGCAAGCTTGCCATGTTAAGAAGACTTTCTGGCCACTAGGTAAGGATCAGATTATAGCAAATCTCCATTTTCCAGCTTTGTTCGAACAATTGTAGACGAGGTAGAACTTCCTTAGTAGTTACTACCAGAAAGTATGACTCTCTTATGTAGTAGCAATATCTCCAAATTTTGTGAGGATAAATTCTGCCTACATTCCAAGAGGTTTCACCTATTGGAAGCTATATTATGGAAGAAATTTTTCGGTTTGCTACTATCGATTCCCACGCAGAGCTATCGCATGTTGGGACGTTGCATATTGCGGAAGGACTGCTGTTCTTGTAACAACGGGATCCAATCTCTCATGAACTTGTTCACAGTTACCACAGAGTGTAACTGGTCTCATAGACGATATCTGCTGCAAAATCTTCGCAAAAAGGGAATTTAACACTTTACCATCCACGTGAACAAATGAGATGATCAGTTGGTTGACGAAATGTACCTGGACCGCTGAGAAGCAGACTGGTTGCCTGTTTAATCTGATGCGACAACCTCAGTCTATATAAACTCCTCGGAAGTCAAATGCAAATAGTAAACCAAGTGCCGGTCAGGTTGGTTGGTTGATCAATAAGCTATTACACTTTTTGACTGGAAGTTTAACTGGAGCAAGAGTAATCGCCTAAACGCCACCCTCACAGGATTTATGGCTTGTCATTGAATGATTTGGGTGGTTGGTCGCAACAAGCATAGAAGTGGATGTATCGTTAGTGACACTCGGGCAAAACACCTTCTTCCTAGAAGACGGCGAAATGTCTCTGCTGAGGGCATGTTTCTTGTCGATTAGATGATTATCAGTGGCCTTATAGTATGCAGTTATTTTACATTCACACTAATCTCATTTTAACAGTCCTGTCTTATCCTGATGCAATTATTCTCGTGAGTGTATGCCGAAGGGTAGAAGCACTGGACTCGAGTTTTGCCCCTGTTAGAGCTCATCTGTAGTGATTATTATTAACCTTGCCAGGATTTGAAATCTAGACGTCTGACATGCGAGATCAGTGTGCCACAACTACTCCACTAGCTTACACTGGATGCAGCTGAATTTCCATGTCTAGAGAGACGGAAGTTTTCACGCTTTAACAATTTGACTGGTTTGCCGAACTCATCGAATGAGTACTGGTGGAACCGTAGCAACACGCACGCCTCGCAAATCAGAGTTCTGTGTCCAAACCCCGGTACGGTCAAGGGTGTGCACTGCTAATGGGCTGTAAAAGTCTAGTGTGGACTCAATGGACTAATTCCACCAGCACTGGAGAAATACTGTTCAAACGACAGTTATGTGATCCACCTACAAATATTCACAAGGGATGCACCAGTTCAAGTAGATGGGACTCTATAGTAGTAAACAGCCCACCGTCATCAAGGGTTCCGTCCAAAAGCATTCGCCCTAAGGCTACTTTTGGAACCGGCCTAATTTGAAATGATAAATGTACACAGACTGCTCGACGTAACACAATCATGCAGAACAAAGAATCTTGACTCCCTTTCCGGTTGTGGCAGGAACAAACACAACCGGCAAATTGAACGCTCGCAAACCTCATTGGCCAGCAGGTACTTAGCAGTGTTCTATAACCTGACGTACCTGTTCAGTCCGGAAGCAAGACTAAAGCAAATCAGTAATATTTTCACTGCTGGGAACCGTCACACTAGAAAGCAATCAACTTTTGAGGAAACGTGCCCTATTTACTGGTCCGTAAATTCACAAGGGGTATTCGTTCGTGGTCAGCCAACCATTATGCAGTTGGTTGTTTCATTCACTTTTTATGCGAATGTATCTAACCTCAAGTGGACTTTGTTTCGGCATGTGCGTCAAAATTTCCTAGAAATCCGACTGCCCCTCACTAGTCAGAATCCTTCCAAAATTTGTACGATTCGCAAGAATTAACGGATAAGTGCCAAACTGTTGAATAGAATTTTTTACAAAGCAGAGGTAGTCGGTCTTGGAAAAAAGTCCACAGCCTGTTTCGCCTTCACTAGGAATCACCCATCAGGTGTGGCATCTATTGTTTGCCTGTCCCTCACATTCATATTTGACAAAGTCGGGGCCTAAGGACATGATTTTTGTTGAAATTATCTTTTGCGACGACTCTAATTCCACAGCCTGATAATAATCATGTCATCCTTGACGATTTTTAAGAAGTCATTAATTCACCGGTAGTCAGATTCCTTACGTTCCAAGTCAGGCGAAAGTCAGCCGAATCCATATTTTCCATGCGTACAAATGAGTTCGGCGCCCGCTTGTTACTGGAGTCCAGAGGATGAGCATCGGACAATCGGAATTCTTTTGCTTCCACTCGATAACTCACGTTTAAAACAAAACAAATAGTGGACTGTTTTTCCAGAATCGCCCATCTATTCTTCACTTGACTCAACTCACTAACCAGTGTATTGACATAGCATAATGAATTTGCGTTCGGTGTCTAACCCTCTTGAGACTTTACGTCATACACCGTCAACAACATTTTCACAAAGCCGAAAATACTTGTCACCATATCCACCATTTCAGTCACCTTTTCCCTGATTTGTAATTTATTTCCCAAATCATTAGAACTATTCACCTCTACTCTCGAAGACAGGAAGGTTGGATCTTGTATTATCATTCCTGAGTAACTTTACTTTTGACCTGTCATCCAAGGAAGACACAAGTTAGCTCATCCCTGAATAAATGGGCCGTTACTTGCACCCACTATCTGTTACCACAGAAACTTTGGTCCAATGAAGTTTTCTGCTACCTACCAGCGACATGAAAACAGTGCTGTAAAACACAGACAGGTTTAAGTGATTGATGTGGTCTCACGAGAATAATCCCGCAAGGACACGGGGACAAAAATTTGGACGATAGCGATGTGGATGCACAACCTAACATACACATATATATGCATATATATGTATGTATTCTGCGTCCTTTATTTTTTTAAAATAAGAAACGGTAAGTTATAATGTATTTTTCACGAAAGCCAGTGGTCAGAATTTCTGTCAGAATGCTGGTCTTCATCCTGTTTACAAAGAAGAATCCCTTTTTGCACATAGTTAAAATTTTATCCAATATAACAAGAGACACTTCTACACATGTCCGTTTACAGCCATCATCATCAGTTCTTGGACATCCAGTTGTAAACGGTATGCTTGGGATTTTCCCAGAAAAAAGACTATCGGATAGCTTCAACTCCGCTGCCTGTGTTATTCCTTCAGTTACGGATCGCACTTCCCTGAGTGACGTTCTACATCATTATGATCAAGTGATTTTTATGCTACGCAGATAAATTCGAAGGATAACTGCAAGATAAAACCAACAACTCACGAAGTCATAAGTCAGTATATGAAAGAAAACAATGATAGTCATAGATATCTGGTGAAATAGAGGCCAACGCTAAGCAAGAATATTTTGGCATGCGTGTAAAAAGCTGAAGAAATTACGGAATCATTCAAGAGAGTTTTTTTCACGGACGACACAGTGCTTTATGATCGGTTTGCCCCAGACGATCTGTAGAGTGCAACCCCTGCTGAATTTCTGCGATGTTGACCAAAACTTACGACTGGTGTTTGAAGTCGAACTTCTTATTTGTTCAACGAGTTGGACAGTTTCTCCTCACGCTGTTTCTCGGTTTTACTCCTTCGTGTTCTATCTTTATGCAAACCTGTCGGGGTCTTCAATCACCCTAGAATTTATCTAAGTACTAGTGAAGTCATAATACAAGCTCACAAAACCTTGCATACTTCATCTAAGAATAGCCAGAAAATATGGTCATCAACGTTCGAGTTGAGATGTGGCCTTCTAAACATAAGAGTTTTTACTATATAGTTTTATGGGATTTCGAGTTTACAACCTTGCTTGTTTATCAAATTACGCGCCAAACAACAATACCGAGCACTTTATACGAGGGTGGAAGTGACCCTTCCAGAAGTGGAAAATTCTGCAATGTCACTGGAGTGTTTCGCAGACTTCTCTTAGCAATGGCCCAAGCTCTCTCTGGTGTCTCCGGTCTTTCCTGGAGAGTTGCTCTGTCAGAATTTCCAAAAATGCTCGTTTATCCTCTGTGGCGGCTTAATTTTCTCTAAATCTATATGCTTTAATCAATATTGCTTTGCTTGAACCATCGACTATGTCAAAGTCACTAAAGAGGTTTCCATTGACAGGGCACAAACGTGTATCCGAAGAGTATATAACATCAAGCATTTGACGTAAAATTCCACCAGTAAATGTGAATCAGTTACAGAAGGCAGTTCCGTCGCGATGTTTCCCCTTGGGTTACCAGAAGGAAAGTGTTTCGTTAGAGGGGGTGGTGTGGCAGAAACTATTCTGCTGGAATGTTTCCGCACACGGGGTTTCATCGTGTAAAATCCAACATATTTAAATTGTCACCATTAGGGCTATTGTTGGATGTCTATTAAGGGCACGCTCACTGACATTGACCGACCAAACGAAGACCCCGGGATAGTCCGGAAAGTTCCACCGATCTGTCAGTTTCTGCTATAAGCGTCCCCATAGAGTAGAGCAATTTGTCTGTTTCGTGTAACTGCTTTAGATGCCTTGTCGTCGGTCATGCTGTTAAATAAAAATATGAGTCTTATCAAATATGCGTCTCCTTTGGGCGACAAACAACAACCTAAACTGCCACATTGAAGGTGAAGCTCCTCTGTACGTTGTTTATAGCCATCCGCCCATTAGGTGCAGCAGCATCAACTCCATTTAGCTAACGAGACGATAGGATATAGCCTTTCTTACTCTGGCGATCTGTTAGCGGTGTTCAAGCTTCAAGCCCACATCATGATCGAACTGCGGTACCCTTATCTACACTCGAGACGCCTATGGCTTAAGAAACCGAATGAAAACATTCCCATGGACAAACACGAGTAAGCACTCTGGTTACTACGGAATTTTTTAGGGTACGTTAACCTTATCCTGCATTGCCTTTGACAGCTTCCTTAGCTTCCTTCCACAGCCGTCTAACAGCTGCCCACAACTGTCTTCTCCACTGGAAAAATCAAAGCAGTTATAGTCGAACTAAATTTAACGGGTACGCCCGACGATTTACAAAATAAAACTCAAGAAAAATGAATAAAAGCTGACTGTAGCGCATTCACCATCAAACCTAGTTTCAAGCCTTAGTAATGTGTAAGAGGTTAAAAATAGGGTAAAATTTGGTGGAGCAGGCAAAGTCCAAATGATTGGGAAGAATAAACTGTGAACGATTACTGATAGGATGACAAGGGACATCTGGACGGTTTGTGGCCAATTAACGCTAGTGCAGTTCGGTTATCATGATCAGCTGATTTCAAGATATTTTAAACTCATAGTTAAGAAATCCTTTAGAGATTGAAATTCCAACCTACCATCCACGAATAATGATAGTAATCTGCTCATTGGTGAGAAAGCGACGTGGAGGTCATATTCACAAAGTGATGACTCTGTGGCACAGTGTGTAAATCGGTGATTCATGTATTCGGCGGTATACTTGTCCATTTACCAGCATGTCCCTGAGTGATCTACCCAGTATTCAGATACCACGGTTTTCAGAAGATGGGGGCAGATACTAAGCAGGCAAAATGGATAACCGGCAGTTTCACTGAGGATTCCGTTTTAAATTCAGCAAACATTGTAGAACTGTAAAGGCCAGCGACATTAACCGACCATTTAGTATATAGGACAGGGTTGCGGATGTCACCCTGCCTCTGGTGAGTAAGTTAAACAAAACGCATGCAGATATCTGAAACTATAAAGGCCTGCTAACAACCCTTATGCCTAAAACTAAGGTGAACCCATGGTGTTTGTTGGATCAAGGCAACAACAGGATTCTATCAAATCATAGTTACATGAGCTTGTCTGAGATCGTCTAAACGTAACACACTACTCATAAGGTTACTGTTAATTCGGCGACAGCCCACGACCAGTTTTCCCTTTTTGGGGCTCATCAGGCAAGTGCAGTCCCCTAGCGTCCATCAATCTTATGTTTTACTCGGACCCGGATTGGATGAAACTCAACAAATACTGTCACTTGCACTCGAATTTGATGAGCCCCAAAAAGGTCGAAACTGTCCGTGGGCTGTCGAAGAGTTTTCCGCAACCTTACTAGTAGTGTGTTCTGTTTAAACAATGTGTTGCGATAGTTCGATTACCGTACGAACTGAAGCATGAGGTGGCATGGTGCAGCATGTTTAGTTGAAGCGGACAATCCGTCGTATACGAGAGATTCAGTTGCAAATGAGAGTATTTGTCGAAATCTGTCCAATTTGGTTTCAGGTAAAACACAAGGTTGAGGAAAACTTGGGGAATGAACCTAATTGATGAGCCCAAGAAGGGTGAAACCGGTCGTCAGCTATTCGAGAGATCTCAGCAACCTTTTGAATAGTGTTTGGAATGCCTACTGACCTAAGTGGCGCCTGTGATCTTATCATGTGACCATATTTGACTAAAATTTCTCTAGAATTTCTCTGTTCCCCCACTGTGATTTTGCCAAATAAGTGAAAAGTCTGCTGGAGTGGAGTTGAAATTTAAAACGCTGAAGGGGATAACTCCGGCCGAAATATCAGATGCGATGATGCCATCAACGAACGTCGAAGTCACAAGGGGCACAAGAGCCTCCTAGATGTTTTTCGTGGGGTAAATTGAGGTATAGGAGTCCCTCATGAGAGAGTTGCGAAGTTTGCAATGCTCTTTAATGGAACAAGTGAAAGGAGACTTCTTCAAGCTCCCGAAACGACCAATTACTAAGGAAGAGGAAACATCAGGATGGGAAGGCTCTTGACCATTGCTTTAGTCGCTCTCAACTTTTTCCTATCACAATCCCTTTTGTATCAGCTAAGTCGCCTGTAACCCCCTGCTCCCCGTTAATCAGTCACCCCATAAATTTCTCATTCTAGAAATTCACTGTTCGATGGGATTCGTCATTACTTTAGGCTCCGCTGCACCTGTTGAAAAGTTCACATGAGTCTTCAAGACCAGCGCGCCTAGAGTAGAAACCGGATGTTTCCGTCATTGTTAAATATGCTTGGATCTACCGTTTCAAATGCCTTTCTACCTTCGAACAATTCAAACCAATGCCTTTTGGGTAGATGGGCAAAGTCAGTGTCCGTTCCATTGCAGAATTCACACAAGAAGCTCACCAGTGACACTAGCAGATATGACCTGTTATGCCATTAGGCAGATGTGTTGCGAATGAGTTCTGATATTCAGGTACACAAGCGTGACTGGGAGCCCAATTGACAGAGCACTCTTCTGGTAGAAAAAAGGTCGGTGAAACGACTTAAGTAGTTACGCCAGTGACATTTGTTTGCTTCACATGGAATTTTTTACGCCTGCTTTAATTCCATCTTATAATCATGTAAAATACATCTCCTCAGTCAAGTTAAGGAAAGATTTATGCACGAATTTCAGCTTCATCTTGTGTAGTCTACTGAGAGCACACTTTTCCCCACAGTCTTTAAAATATCAGAAGCACACAATTCTTTTTTTGAGGCACAAATGCATTTTTTGTGTATGACAGCTACGACCCTTATTAACCATATTCAGCCAAATGTGTAGCGTAACTGTATGAACAAAACTCTTATCCATATAGAGGTCTTAGATTACATAAAAACTGAGGGATGCATAATTAAATTATTTCAAAACTTTGACAACAGACTCGGGCAATTAATACATATGGGTGAGAATATTCTTACCGACATGTGTATAGAAGACCATCCTCCAGTATGGAACGGAGTTAGTTCAGTTTTGCCTTGAAGCTGAATTTTCTATCGAATACGTCATGTGCATTCTGAGTACAGTTGAGTTATGCATTATGTTTGTTGTTCTCTTGTGCATCAGAACCATAATTTCAGTTGGAAGAAACTCAGTGATCACCCGGGGGACGTAATATCCACGTACAAAAGTACTAGTCTAGACCGTTGGTTTATGGGTCGACCGTCAAACACACAGGGAACTAGCAAATTAGCCACCGCACTGGATCCTTCGGGAATCAATTTTACCAGATAGACAGTTAAGTTAGGAGTTCAACAAATTGGACGGGGCAGAGCAACATACGATAACCATCCTTATCGAATTCTCAACAACCAAACAGGAATTGTGATTAGTTGGAGTCATTGTTGTACAGTTTTATAGTGCAGCAGCAAAGCAATGTGCGCGACATTCGTTTTTTAAAATCCTTTCAAGGGTAACTGCAGTCACCTTCTGCGTCCGAAAATAGCCATTTCTGTGCCCAAGAAGAAACAGTGTAATGAACACGGTCTTCACAACTGACCAACCAACCGTTACATTAAACGGCTGACGTATTAAACAATGCAGCCATTATACCAACGGGCCACTGGTGAAACGATTAATCGATAAATCGGATAGCTGACCGAAGTCGAGAACGATGGCTTTTGGCGGAAGGTGTAACATGTTTTAAATAGGCACTGAAAATAACGAAGCTGGAATACAGAATGAAACCAGTATAGCTTATCAGTCACCGAGTTATCAGTTCGCACATTCGCCTTGTTGTTATAGAGGAATATCGTCCTGTCAACAGATCGTACAGTCGCGTCCGTCCGCGGTTCTTGTTCGAGTCTGACTAGGTAGCACAATTACACGGTTTTAAAGATGGTAGTTGAGAACAGGCCACCACGATCATGTGCTGAAGCACACCGAATCTGTTCCAGATGAACAGGGATTTTGAGTGTCTGCCATATTGATTCTCTCGAAACAGAAAATGTCCATAATGATCCTAGAAGGTTCGTTCCAGACAAGTATATTTTCGTCAGTAAAATGAATGGGGCGTAACAGACCATCAGTTAAGCACTTCTCCAAAGAAACATCCTTGGCCCATCTGGAAAACGCTTCGGCTTTCCATACAGTATTTTCCTCCTAAAGGTATGCTTATCTCACACGGTGATGTTCTTGTGTAGCTACCGTTCCCGCGCGACTAGAAAACATAAGTTTCGAATGTCC
The DNA here is from genome assembly GCA_004794785.1 of Opisthorchis felineus. Taxonomy (NCBI): domain Eukaryota; kingdom Metazoa; phylum Platyhelminthes; class Trematoda; order Opisthorchiida; family Opisthorchiidae; genus Opisthorchis; species Opisthorchis felineus. The sequence goes on from SJOL01009849.1 coordinate 931,040, forward strand.
TAGACGATAAGAAATGACAACCATGACACAACTTTATCATGTTAGTGCAGCGGTTTTTGTCCGTGGCAAAGACATGCAGCCACTCGAGTTGACGGAGAGTGTCCTCACATAAAAAAAACATGTAGAAAGCAACCACGGGCAGCTAAATTTTTGTTTGAGAAGCGCGGAATTTCACCCCTTTTTGACAGGAAACATGTCTATCGATTATCCATTTTGATATGGTCGAGAGTAATTCCTCGTGGTACGGGCAGTGCCATCCTGTACAAAAAGGTGTTAAAGCACCAACAACAGATCCTGAGGATTTCTGTCAATGTAGATTTCGCATTCACTGTGCGGCAATTATTCTCTGTGGGCGGATAAATCAGCTACAACAATGCTCCGGATCATTGCCACTTACGACTAACTGACGATCGGATCAAGGTTCAGCCTCAGGGCTGAAGTCCGGGTTTTCAGCTACCGTTACTTTCGACAACTCGATCCCGCCCATGGCAAGATCTCGGTAATTTCAACACTAGACTTTCACAGACTGTGGCCACAACACCTTGTACAAGGTCAAATGAGTTAAGAAAGACAAAAAACGTTCCAGCAACATTATCAGATATCTCCTTTGAATACCTATCTATCTAGTGATCCTAACTGTAGAATTCGTATAGGATACCAGTGTTTAAACATTTCAAGTATATGAAAATTGTCACGTGTTTTGCTTCCAGGGCTTCATGGAGAAGTTGATCTCCACAAAATGCCGTTCAAATGAACTGACGTTATCCTGGAGTCGCCAGTTCGCTAGCATGGGAAATTATGGATTAGAGATATCTAAATGTTGTAGCTTGGTGATTACTTCGCTACTGGAAGAGACGGGTCTGGACAGTAGACCCAGGTTTATGCTGGAAAGATATCTAACACGCATCCGTAGCGCAACAGGTCACACGTACGGGCTGGCACGATCAAGATATCTCTTGTGCTAGCATCAACTTTCGTCATCGAACAAAAACGAATGCAGAAGACGTGACAACCCGAAGCACTGATGAAGCATTATTCTATTATACTTCTATTATACTTATACCAACGTAACGGGAGAAAAAGCACGTGATACTTAGCGAATTGAGATACTTTCGATGTTCGATTCGATTCGTTCAGCTGTGGCACCATTTCGGTGACTAGCTGCCAAATTTTCGAAGTGGGAGTCTCAATATTTAACAGTGCTCGAAAATGTGCTTCTGAGAAGAAATGCTCACCCCAACTTTCCAGGCCGAATTGAGCTAGACCAATCGTTGTGACATGAATAGGCTTGAATACTACTCAAGTGCTATACTCAAATGAATTTGAAAATGCCCATGATAGCGACAGAAATAGCAGGACACTAAAGACCAACGCCTGCGCTGTTACACAGATGGAAAGTATGTCACTGATACCAAGGGAGAAGTCGTCCAGGGAATCACTGCTGAAACGTTTGGTATGTATCTCTGGTCAGAACAACCAGCATTTTAATACTCCACGCCGGATTAAGCCAACGCAACAAATGTCGCGGACTTTATCCACCTAGAAAACATTTATGCGCCACAGTCGGCTGAGAAGTACTAAAACCAGTGGAAACAGGCGAGTATGTTAATGTGAGTGAAATGCTTATCAGTGCGGCATTCGCTAAAAATTGTCCAACACTAGCATAATCAGTCCGTCGCTTTGGAACGTAAGCAATGTTCAAAGTCGGCTAGAGTATCAGCAGACAAGACCATGTCAGTAAGACTGTCACGTGTGATGTTATTGATTATGCAAGACCGTCTGGAGAAACAACTGGGTATACGGCGGTGATGCACAAAGAACGAAGAGTTCCTTAATCCGGGCACCGCGCACATTCGCTACGCGTAAGGCAGGAGTTCCGTGGAGAATGGCGAAAGTCGGAAATTTGGTCATCACTCTAAGTGAAAAGATCCAGAACCAACATGCGGACTTAAGGTTAGTGAGTTAGCTAAACAGGGAGTGTAAAGAATGCCCAGGAAAGTGAAAACAAAATAGAGATAAACGTTTATCCTGACCAAAAACGATAAACCTCTCTTATCAGGTTCACTGTGCCGTGGGACGCTCGCATTCCATTGCTCAGCACCACTTTCCGTAGTTTCCATAAGTCAGTCAATATTGGAGCTATGCACTGTTTCCAGTAGTCATAACATCTACCACAACACTTACATTCAGCGCATGTGTGATGCCCGGCATGAACAATGGTGTTCATTCTTTACGCACGACCGTTTGTGTACTCACTTGTCGCTCATTCTATCAGTAATTCAGGCAGCAATGAATAAGCAGTAATATATCAAGTGTATACAAGGCAACTTCCTAATCTATGGTTTTGAGACTTCGCCCCTCCGATCCGAGGACCTTAGGCGTCCTTAAACGCTTGATCACGTTGGCGTAGCAAGTTAGCTGGCTGCAGCGAGTACAAAACGATGTTGTGCGTAAGCGGGTACTAAGCAGTGTATCCGCTTTGTTAAAGTAGCAGATTAAACTTACCAGGTTGGAGCCACCATTTCCGAGTGACCGTTGACGAAAGGTCGGCGGGGGACAAACCATGATGTAGCAACGTGAAATGAAACCGGCTACTGTCAAACTGAGTGCTGTGGGATCTTCGCGCCTTCCTGACTGGGGTACACGTGATCCTACTTGCGAGTGGTCGGAAGACCAGCAGGACATGGCACGTAACCGATCCCAGTAGCGCATATGCTGTCATTTCCTGGTTAAAGTTCACCTGTCGTTTTGCACTGGGCTTGTCGAGTGAGGTTGGCAAGACACTGAGCCAATTTCGTAAATAGCGCCTTACTTCGGCCTGAGCCTCCAGTGCGTATTTTGACGCTGCCCAAAGGGTGTAGGCAACTTACCTTTGATCGTTTTCCATCAGGACACTAAGTCCCTGCGCTTCTCTTTTCTTTCCACTCCTTACTAAATTTTTTCTCCCTCATGGATGTACGGCAGTTAAGTATTAGTATGTATTACTGCGAATGATGATGGTGTCACACCAACGCGTCCGTATCAAATGATATCACGACTTCGAACACTAAAATTCAGGTTGCTGAAATTAACGATCTTACATAACTATAGGTTTCAAACTAATTTACTCACTTCAGTGGAAAGCCTCCTCTCTCTCTCTCTCTCTCTGACTAATAACACGAGCTCAAATCCTTGTTTCTCTTCCATTTAATCTCAGCTGCCTGTAGCACAAGTATTGATCCGGCAAACGAAACACATGTGCGCCATTTAGTCTGACATGGAGTAAGGAGTTCAAAATAATTCAGTATGACAGATAAGCCGGCGTAGCACGAGGTCCCAGATACCCATATTTTCCAGTTTTCATAGTGTTTTCTTTTCGTTTTGTGGTCAACAGCTTATAATTCACATACAAAAATCATTGAATTAGGGGATCCTCTATTTGTGGTTACTATTCGCATAGAACACAGCTTTGTTGGGTAATTACTTTCTCCTTACATCCGACTATCGTTGTTCGCCAAACGACTACATTGCCATAAATGAGGAAGCCAAATGACCAAGCCGAAATGTGCTTAAGAAACAGGGCACACCTGCCCAAGTTGTCATGGTTCATGCATGTTAAATGTGGTGATAATTCACATACACCGGAGAGTTATGATTTAAAACGTTCAAAGTTCTACAAGGCACGACCGGTTTTTTTGTTATTTCCAATCCAGACCATCGGATTTAAACCGAAAAGTGCACTGTGAATATGGAGCCCCTTCAGCCTCAGAAGTGTATGAGTGTATATCTCTACTCAAGCGTCATCGTGCCCATGGTCCTAACGATCTTCCACCTACTCTGTTAAAGGACGGCGACAGATTCCCCAGCCAGTGCCTGTCTGGCCCAGATGCGTCTAGCTGGGAGAAAGAGACCGTTCCTGACAAATGGCGTGAGTCGACAATAGTGCCAATTTTTAAGAAACGGTGCTTACAGTGGATATAGTAACCACATGAGGGTCAGTTTGGTTCCCGTCTTAACAAAGATTCTGGCATCACTGGTTCTTTGTCGCCTACGGCGGCATGCGAAACACTAATCCGTGAGCATCAAGCGGGATTCCCACAGGTAGAGGTTGCGTCGATCACATCTTCACATTCTGTCAACTGCTAAAGCGACGCCACATGTACAGACGACCCAAAATCTTGGTGTTCCTCGACTTCAAGGGTGCGTTTGAATCTGTCGATCGGTCAGTGCTGTTAACTACACTTACTCAACAGGGGATGCCCCCTGAAGTTCATGAACATAATCCGGACCCCATATCCACATCCTTCGGGGCGTGTGAGAGCGTATGGTGAGCTCTCCAGAAACTTCGTTATAAAACGTGGTGTTCGACAAGGATGTCCACTCCATTCTTCTTCAATCTCGTCATTGATGAAATAACTACCTGATAGTCCTCAAAACCCCGGTGGTCAAATCGTTACTGTTAAGAACCTTGTCGTTCTGGAGTACACAGACGACATCGTCCTCTTTTTGAAGATGAAGGTCAAGCACAAGCACTGTTGAATAAACCGACCTCTATCATACCCCCTTTCCGCATGAGCCTTGAACTTACAAAGTTCAAGGTCATGCTTCAGAGCGCGGTCTCTGAACACAACCCTTACGATTCAAGGGGAATCATTGGACGTTATGGAGAATTTTACATACCTCGGTAGTTTTATCAGCTCTGATGCAAGTGTGTCTGATGAAGTCAGTGCGCAAATCTCAAAGGCCCGAATCACATTCGCTAATTTGCGGCATCAAAACGGCAATATACTGGGCCTTCAGGGTCATTTGTACCGGACTATTACTGTATGGTTTCGAGACATGGCCTCTGCAGACAGATGACGTGAGGCGTCTTCAAGTTTTTGACTACCGATGTCTCGGAGGCGTTTTTGGTGCTGGAAGGCGTCAACTAATTAGTAACGGGGTAATAAGAAGGCGAGTATTTGGCTGTGTAGCAGGTACTTTAACTGCGGAAGACATCCAGCACCACCAAATACGGTGGCTCGGCCGCGTGCTACGCATACCGAAACATCGTGTACCGAGACGAGCGTTGCTCTCCATACCTACTTCGGAATGGCACAAGCAGCAGGATGGACAACGTATGGCGTGGTCGAAGGGTGTGCAGGTTACGAAGTTTGGGTGTTGTTGGTGCGGTCTATCTTCCTGGACGGGGTTGCCGCGAATCCACCCACCCCCGTGCTTGGCTGTAGACAATGCAAGAAACTGCGCCAGTGGCGTTCGTGCTGTCAGTTCCTTTATAGATTGTCTGACCGAGCGCTTGGAGGTCTAGGCAGATCAGAATGTTTGCGAGAGGTTAGCGCCAGGTCCTCTCCCCCAACCACTCCTTCCTCTTCTTGAAATGTAATTGGATGAACTTTGTAGTTTCAACACTGATATTACTGTCTCTGACGATGATGTTTTTTTGCTTTTTTAGCGTCCAGTTACCTTAGGACATCAACACGTTTCAAACAAAGATGTCTATTGGATTTATGGCCTAGTCTGATTGGTACACAGCATCCTCAAGCCATCGGGCTGCACGCTGGGAAAACGCGGTTAAGGCCAACGCACTCACTCATCAGTAACGAACTGAGTTGGATTCGACATGCGTGATGTCCACGAATCTGACCAGTCGTGTTTCAGGGTCATAATGCGGTGCTATCGATCATGCTGGGCATTGCTTCAGGGGTTATGCATTCAACATGGGCAAAAACAGCTCAAAGAAGCCGGTCATAAGATTGTACACGAATCACTGCTGCCAGCATGTGCTGTCAACGACAATGGTTCGGGGGTTCCCTGAGTGTCCAACGAGAATGTGGAAGCTCGGAGCGAAACAAAGGCGTGGGCATGTAAAAAAAGACACCGTAACAAACAGCGAAAGATTCAGGTGAGAAGTTAGGATTCAGTACAAACGCAAGCGAAACAATCACAATGAGCATATCCGAAAACAGGTTCACTTCCAGATCACCTTTGAACGAAACTGTGGCAGCTACAACCACTGTACGACAAGTACGTGGTTCTCACAGCTGATAATGATGATTCCCGGGTCCACACACACAGTGACAAGTACGGCTCATGCACGGCGGCTGTTGAAGGTGCCACGGATGAACAAATGTTGTCTGAAAGCAGGTCTGCAATGGGGATTCATCAGTCGTTGGTTTTAACATCCGTAATGGGAACGGTGAGATGAATCACGAAACATACGTTAGGGAAACTGCTTTTAAATGCAGCTAAAACAGTTACTCGAGGATAGACCAATGCAAACTAACGACAAGGCTCCAACCGACAGGTGCCTTGTTACTATCCGTCGTTTGCCTTGGCCTGTTTAATCCCCAACCTCAATCGAATTGGGCACGATGAAGATTAGCCCAAGCACCCGATCATTTAGGACCTGGAAGCGTCGAAAGGGGTGAGCAGCAAATATTGCAAGCAGTTCGCAGCAGAACACAACAAACCTCAATCGGTTCGTGCGGTGTATGCTAACCAGATTGGCTTCAACAACTAAAACTCAACCCAAACAGGCCATATAAACAGTGCGACATGGATTTGCTAAAGGTGTCGACATTTCTCCATGCTAGTGAATGTGACATGCATGCAGAGGGTGGCTTCACCTACCTGCATTGCACCTCTAGTTTGTGTGCTGTGGCGGAATTAAGAAGCACCTAGTTTCGCTAGCCAAACCTGCATCAGTGAGGTTGAATCACGATTACCATTGGTTTCGTTGAGAAGAGAGTATAGAATGAACTCTCCTTGATGCCACTGACTTCAATGTTCCATCATCATCCATCTATACCTCTACAGAATTTAAGCATAGACTACACCGATTGCCAAACAGAAGAAACGACTGTGGTTGGCAGTTGCTTGGATAAGAATTCCATTTGGAATGATGCAACATAGAAAGAACAGTATGAGAGTAATAAGATTAGAAAAACAAATGAAATCACGAATCAGCTGGTTGTTTGTCCGTTAGATGGTCCGGTACAACAGGAATAAACCAAGCTGTGCCTACGGCAAAAAAATGGACGGCAGCCGACCGAAGGGTTTTGGAAGTCACAGAACACGAAAATAGCACAGTTTGGGCATTCGTACGGTGGAAATGCAGTTACGCACATGTCAGACAACATCGAGAAGTTAATCGAACTACTGGATATAGACCAACTTCCGGGAGAAAGGTTAACAAACAGTGGGTGGGACAATATCGCTACACAGAACAAATCACCCATAAAAGAAGTAGCATGTCTGCGGATTGTGGCCGAACAGGCGGGCCACAGCGGAGTAGACGATGGACACCGAGATTGGCCGGTTGGAAACCAGCTTCCAGATGAGGATTCTCAACTATCATCATCTTCATTTAGACGCTTCGTAACCTTAGAGAAATCAAACGGATGGCCAGTTATCTTTTGGTAAAGAGCCAGCACATCTTCGCACGTACTTTCGAAGTGGGTTGAAGCATCATAGCTGTTCGAGATGAATACCTAAAATATGCAGAAAACGGGTTAGTAGAACATCCGGGGTTTGTAGTCAGATGGGAAAAGGCAAGGGAGTCTGCAGACGCGGATACAAACGGACATCATACAAAATTCACACAAGGTGGTAGGCACGTGTGGTAGAGTACATTGAGAAGGGAAATAAAGCAAAATGGGCAGGAAGTCATTGATGTTCAGTTCGATAAAACGAGATCACAAGAACGCTACTGGCGTCGGCTCTGTGCCAATTTCAATACTGTTGTTGTACAAGCACGTGTAGAACAGCAAGTGTGCTTACTGACCGTTAAGGGTACTTGCGGTCAATTGGTACGACAATCGGTACACTAACCAGATAGCCGTTACTGAACCATCATGAAGAGTATCACTCAAGTAACCGATCGATCACTACATTCAACCTGTGAATGATAGGTTGAATGTGCGTGTGAACATTCTGGTATGGTTGAAGCCTATTCGTTACTTGCGGGCTTGTTTCTGAACTGGGGCTGGATTTCTGAACAGACTTGATAAATCAGCCTGTTTACCGACAGCACGACTGAATAAGAACACCGTAGTTGCATTGCCCCATTAGGATGTGAACAGGGAGAAATCCCGTCACTGAAAATGAGCTTCGATCCAGATTTAGAATGTCGTGTCAAGCCATATGCCGAAAGTAACATGTAGGGCTTCCAATTTCGAAAGTCAAAAATCTGCGTCCACAACATGGTCATTGGCGTACAGTTTTCGGTGTAGTCGATATTCATCTTTCATGACGTCAAGACAGACACCAAATTTACGAACCCAGGATCCTAGTTCTTGTCTGTGACCAGTAGCCTGACATGCATAAGCCGGTATCCACCACCACCACACTACGTAAAGATAGAGCATTACGAGGAAAAGGTGGTACTCCCCTGTGGAGGGGACCGCACACTAAATCGTTGCTGGTGTGGAACGCACCTGCATAGTCTCTCCTCTAAGGGGTCATCCTAGGAGTATCTGAGCACATCACATTACATCACTATATAACGTAATAGCTCTTGTTTTGTCTGTTTCGGTGTTACTGTTCATGCACTGCACATAAAATGAGGGGACGTCACTGTCGTGCATCAGCAGTAAAGAGGGAAATTAGCTGAGCAGTCGGAAAACCACCGTTGTATATTATTCTTCCCATCTGGATAGGCCATTTCAGGTGACAGAACAAAAGTGGTCACCCTTTAAAGGTAGGACACCATTCCTACAGAATAGTTTACGGTGTTTCCTGTGCAGTAACTAAACCCTACATGCTGAAAGCTGCAGCTCTACGTGAACCATCCAGTTTTCTCACTTTAAAATGCTGCCGTCGGCGTCATTGACTTTGCCTGATTGCACTCGATTGCGATCCTCTAGTTTAACGAAAAACAAACTCAATGAATCAATCCAGAAAAACCGAAGACCCATTCCTCCGTGAGAACTGGCAACTAGTTAGGCAAAAAATGTGACTACTGACCAGTAGTCCGACTGTTCTGACGCAACCAATAGCTGCTTAGGACAAGGCCCACCTCTCACGTGATGTCCTTTGAGGAAAATTCGAAGTATTTCCCATCACTACTAGTGGGTGGGGCTTAAGTTAAAATTTCTTCCGGGAATAAAACTCGACACTTAGCCTTCGAAACTGGACTACCAGGCGTCTTGAATCCACTGTATAAATTGTGGCACTGAACCAACTCAACACAAATATTTACATCATTTGCATATTGCGCAATGTCATAAAAATGTCTAGTGGTCACGTAACTTGGTGCACTAGTTGGTAACTGTAAGAGATCTCCGATGCTCAAAGATTCCTGATTAAACGCCGTTCAGTGGCCAACCTGCATTCTTCGCTGTTACAAACCAGTCTTCTGGGGCAATTGCCACCGATTCCGAAAAAGCACTCACATTCACCGAGATGTGTAGATTGTTTTAAAACCATCCAACGCCACGTGCAACACGACACTCAGTAATTCAAAATGAGGTCGAAAAGAAAAGGATAACAAGTACAAGCAAACGTGGTCTCGTCCATGCTTAATCGCCAAACCACACCCGACTGCATACCGGACAAATCGCAAAAATAAACAAAACAGTTGTTTTATTCGCAGTCTCTATGGGTGGTCTTATAAAACTGAAAGTGGTAACATTCAGGGACACTTTACTGCCCCACTGAGATAAAGATAAAAGATAAAGAGAGTCGAACTTTTGCCAGACGGTGAGTAGAGAACTGGTATGTGATCCCAAATGAGGATTGCTCTACATAAGAGGAGTGGTGATTCGCGTTCGTTAACTATGTTACACTCACTCAGTGTCATATCCCCCTCAGGGCGATGAACCTCTCCGGATTCTGGAGGACTACACACAAGCTACCAATGCGCTGAACGCTGACCTCCCCGGAATTCTCGATTGAGATCTGTGCCACACCACTCAACCCTTACCGATCCCTCATATTGCTTTGCCATTCCTCAGACCACTAAGTTTTTATTGGCGTTTCGTCGTTTTCCCCCACCTGCCTGGTATTGCAATTACCTGTTGGTCCACTCATGTCAAACTGATTGCCACTAGTGCGGTCAGGGCGGGTTTTCTTTCCCAATACTGCTACTGATTCACTTCTCTACAGTTCATGTTTATCTAAAAACCTCGGATTCGCACTACTTCTGAGTACTACTGTCATGTATTAATTCGAGAGCCCTTCCCTACACCCCTCGATTTCGGAGCGCTTGACCCATTACCAACCCATCACTTACCGACAGCACTTAATCCCTTTCAAACAGTCGCAATGCAATGTTTCTTTATTTTACTCCTAACATGTTGCGTTTGTAACGAGTTTGACCTCGTAGCATTGTTAGCATACGTCACAATTGCATTGAGAAATGTAGCTCTGGACTTCGATAAGAAACTGCGGTTCAAGGTAACAGGATCGTGTGATTTTTACCCTTCGAGTGTCTTTTGAAATCAAAATATTAGGTTAATCCTCAGAGGGTTTACAAAGGTGAACCGAGTCGCCAACCTTGAAACCGATCTTTGTCATCCAGTCCACTATCTTCGCATACCGAATCTCCATGCCGAGTTTGGTCACCACCACTCCACCTGTAAGATTGGGATGTGGCTGACAAAGGCGTGAGACATAAATGGAAACCAACCAGAAAATAGAATATAATGGCAAGAAAGCATGTCAAAAAGTCACTACTCCTAGATTGGTTCATATGGCAAAGCAAAACACAGCACAGCGACAGAACTTACCCGACTAGTGGACCCATCATCCACACGTTCGAAAAGATCATCTACTGAATAAAAAATTTGTTCGATTGGATCTAGTAACCGCAGGCCTGGCTGAAGCTCTTGTTCCGGCATTGAAGTCTCCACCGTGGTTGCGACCAAAGCGATGTAGAAGTTTTTCGGGCATACATTATGCGTACTGGACACACAGCAAACGTAAATATCTAGACAGAACGATCAGTAATACAGTGCGAGCACCTACCGTTTCGCCGACCGACTTCGCTCTGGGGAATGATAATTTGCATTGAAGAGACGTCCTTGTGATTTTGGACTGGATGCGTAAGTATGCAAATAGCACGGACCACCTGTAAGGAAGAGACGCCCGGAGCGTGACTGCTAAGAACAATAGCTGATGAAATATTTATTACCGTATGAAGAATAGACAGGTAAGATAATATGTATCTTCTCGGCAACGTCTTGTGGTGCCAAGCCTTTTGCGAACGATTAAACAAAATGTTTCCTTTTTCAGCAGTCACTTCATATTCCTAAATTGTACGCACAAAACTCAGGGAGAACTGAAAGAGCGACATGCAAACGTACAAGCTTCAGACGGTAACAAACGAATACTAGTTAGAGAATGGATGTTGGTGTGGTTCCAGTAAACACTGTGCAAGCAAGAGCCAAGAATGCTACCAGGCGATACATAAGGCATCAAGGTAACGGAAAACAAAATACCAGTCGGCTAAGACCTACACGGGGAAGAGCAAGAAGCGTCGTTAGTAACAAGTCTTCACACAATAATGGTTGGGAACAATGGTAGATCTGAACCGACCTCACATTCAGTGGGACTCGTGAAACCGGTGTTGCTCCCTCGATATACTGGCACCACTTCCTAACCCACTCGAGGATAACAGCAATAACACCAGGCACACACTAACTTACGGGATACTAGTTATTACGCTCAAAATTCCATCATCCACATCCATGAGTCGCTCATCATGTGTTAACGGAACCGTGACGAGTACAGTTTATTTTTGCCACCCCGACGACGTCCAATTCCTAGTAATAACCCAATATACCTCAGGACACGAAAGAACGGATTGAAGAGTGATAGAGGAAGATCTAGCACTTACATCACAAATGAGCGATTCAGCTGGGTTCCAGGTGGGTCGCCAGCCGAAGCCAAATTGGTATGCAGATGAGCGTACAAGTAGAAAATTTAGTGTTATATCAAAACCCGACCTCATTCACATGCGCTAGAGTTGTACTGGAAAGGAGATGGAACCAATGATAGGGAAATTGATAGATTCACGACTAGAAGTTTCGCTTCATTTCACCCGCTTGGGGAGAAAATAATGTAACGGATTCCTCTAGAAGGATACGGCAAACAAACCTAACAAACTCGAGTAAAGGAGTAGCTATCTTCTCTCGACCCCATGACTAGTGAAAGGATATGGTGACGGGGTATTTTTAGTTTTTTCCCCAGTCACCCATCAAAACGAAATCAAATCGTGTTATCCCTTCGGTGTATTGTTGTCATGCAACCCGAAGAAGCTCCCCAACCATGACAGATGTAATTATGGCAGATGAGCCGAGAGCACCACTGCCACGCAATCTATAAAGTGAGGAGGATGATAACCAGGACACTTTCCAAGGGTAGCTCTCGGAGTATCGACAGTTACGTAACCTAGCTCGGCCATGACGCCGGAGGAAAGGCGGAACACAGTTTACGGAGATATAGCAAGAAATAAGCCGTTACAGGATCCATTCAACCAAACTGACCCGAATGAAGGGACGACACCTAGCTCTCTTTGATGGATGGTACTTAGAAGCGATTCCGTAGTAAGTTGTAAGTGGATAAAAACACGAATGCTCGGAATCAGCGAGGGCTACCAAACCACTGGCTGCCAAGGTAGACAAAACAGTTTTGCAAAGTTCAGTACTTCACTCACCTGGCCGACTTTCTTCACCCGATCCGGTGCATAGCTAGGATCACATATGACTGCGTCACACTGAGCAATTTCGCCTTCAGCTTTGACACCGACAACTTTCCCATTCTCGTAAACTATGTGCTCGACTTGTTTGTCCAGCATGTAAGTACCTCCGTAAACTGCGCTGAGACGGGCGAACGCTTGGGGTAACTCCCCCAAGCCATAGAGAGGGTAGACGTAAGGGGACTTTCCGAATCGTGCAACTGACTGGTCGTACAGTTGCATTCGTTTAATGACCTCCAGGGCTGGTACCTGAGTTTTGTAAGAATCATCGGCGTAGAGGCATAGGGCATGACCCACGAAGTTCTGAAAAGGAGATAAGTGGAGTCTTGAACAACACAATAGGTAACCAAACGGATGGCAAGGGATATCGGAAAATTCATGGCTTTTAAACAGTCTCTAATAAAATATCTTTGATCGTTGAAGACCGGCGCAGGGCATATATTGGTCTGCCTGGTCAACTGCATAGGTTCCGGTGTACAGGTAAAAACGATTTACACTTCCAACAAGCCCTGTGGTTCTTTGCACGCCTACGCAAAGTCTAAAAAACCTCGGTGCGCTTCATGAGCACGTTAGTCCGAATATTTGTCCATGTGCCACGGGATCAGTAGCGCTTGGATAAGTCTGACAGCGTCATAATAGGTAATCCGCATATTGTTGAAATCAGCTGTACATTCAACACCCGTTATAAAGGCATCTGTGCCTGCTTGTACGAACGCCTCTGTCATTCGCAACCCTCGTTACACCATCCCTCCTCTAGAAGGTATCACATGAGTTTACTCCACCAAACACATCAAACGAATCCCTGTTACCACGAACGTAGACGTGTCGTAGACGTTATCGTTTGTGTTCCTCAATCCCATTTCTCCTACCAGACTATTGCTGCAGAGGCTTCGGCTACCAGCTGTAATCGGATGTTGGCAATTATCAGTTACGGTGGAACCACAAATAAAGGAGGTGAAAGACATCCTATTGACTAATCTGAGACTACAACCATGTTACCTGACCGATGACGGTGCTGGGAAAAAACCGAAAGACTAGCGACAGCATAGACGTTCAGGTGGCAAATGACGTGGAAGGGCAGGTGCCATTTGTCCCGCGGGTGGCTAAAATTCGACAGCACCTTCCCCTTTTAGGGGTATGCGCTAATCCGGCGTTCTAATTTTCCACGCTCTGGGGCTTCCGAAAAACGCCGTGTCCACAATACTGCTTTTCAATCACGCAGCCAGTAACACTTTTGAATGCAGGCTATCGCCCTCACTGCGTAGCCGTCCAGTTTCTTGTTCTTTCAAATAAATGAATGGGTTTAACACTAACTGATTACGCCATCACATTCAATGCTTGGTTATATCTTCCCTGATCTTTCATTCTTGTGCAAAATAGACTGTAACAGCTGGAACCAACCTACCCTCGGCACATGGTTACAGCTGATAAACCAAGTAAACAGAGAAAATCGGTATTCAAGAACGCTCCGCTGTAATGTAGGTGTGACTCCACAGCAATAAAACTGGACCCGGTCGCGGTGTGGCTACACTGGGGGTTTCAATTTGACACCCAGAGTTTCTCACACAAGGTTGACCAGTGGGTAAAGGTCTGATAGACAGTCCCCAGGTTGGGGGTTGGAACAGACATAGCCACCGCAGTGTGAATAGTCCATCTGCCGGTCCACCACTAGGACTGACCGCTTTGTCCGCCTTGCACCACATTCAGCTGCAGCTTCTGAAGGTCCATTCTCACTAACAACCCTAAACGCCCCGACCTCGAAAGTCGGTCGACTTAGCTGCCCTTAATGTTCGTACACTGAAGAAAGCAGGACAACAAGCAGCTGTTGCTAGTACATTAGATTCCCTCTGCACTGATGTATGCTGTCTGTCAGAAACAAGAAGCCAGAACTCAAGTGCTGTAAGTGAACTGATTGCCCCATCACTCTCTCGTTTCTGGCTGCGCACCTTTGCTGAAGTGGAGGCCGCTGCAGGCGGATATGTCGGGGTGGGTATTGTGTCGAGCCACCGAGCAGGGACGCCCCTGTTTGACTGGATGCCTGATGATGGTCGCCTCTCATGTGGTTCGTTTGGTACCATCCGTGAAGAAATCTTGAGAACCATTGCTCCGTTGTATCGGCTTGCGCCCCTACTAACTGTAGCCTGAAACTGTTGAATGCAGTTTTTATGGCATTCTAGGTGCTCTTTTACAGAAGGCTAAAAACTCAGACATCGCTGTGGTCACTGGTGACATGAATGCTCAGTACGTAGGCTTACCGTTTGAGTTATCGTCTTGGGTTGCACACGAGAACATGGAAAACGGAAAGCACTTGTTGATGTGCGCTGATCACGTATTGGTCCTTTGTTGTTAGCGGCTTCCGGAGCAATTGAAATTGTCTGATCAACGAACAAGTCACGAACCCAAGTAGACCACATTGTCATCAACTTCCAGTGGCGAGGATGTATCACTGCCTAACGCTCCTAGAATGCCTGGGTAGACTCCGGTCAAGCAGTTGACCGTTTCTGCCTTCCACTGCATTATCCAGGTTTGTGCAGAACACACACCTCGCTTGGCCATTGAGAAGCTCATGGACTAAGAAATCAAACAAATGTGCCAGGACCGGCTTCTCCAACGCCTGCCTGCTGGACCGTTATCGGAGGTGAACGAACACCGGAGAGGTATCCAAAGCTGTGCTCGAATCCGGAATTTCTGCCCAGCTAACCTCATCCAAGCACCGGATTTCTGATAGAACCATAGCTTTGCAAGAGGCCCGGCAACAGATTTCTTCAGATCGCAACCACAACCCAACTGGACGCCAGGTAAAACCGAGTGGTTGCGTACATCGAGAATACCCTCGGATCCGAAAGTCCGAAGAGACGGAAGGGGGAAAATACTGGAAATATCCGCATATTGTCCCACTTGATTCGTTCAAGGGTCCACCTGCTACAAGCAATCTAGACCGCTGGATTTAAACCGAAAGCTGGACTGTGAATACGCAGCCCCTTTCAGCCTCAGGGGGGCAAGACGGCTATGTGGTTAGAGCACGAATTTACTGACCGGAAGGTCCGTGGTTCGAACCCGACATCTGCCTCTCGACTTCCCCTGTCTAGGCTTGGGCAACCTGGCAGTATCCCAGCCCTCGTGCTTCCATCGGGTGAAATGGCAACTAGGCACCAAAAGTGGTACAGGTGAACGATTCAGCCTCAGAAATGTCAGAGTGTATTTCTCTACTCAAGCGTCATCGTGCCCATGGTCCTAACGATCTTCCACCTACTCTGTTAAAGGACGGCGACAGATTCCCCGGGCCAGTACCTGTCTAGCACAGATGCGTCTAGCTGGGAGAAAGAGACCGTTCCTGACAAATGGCGAGAGTCGACAGTAGTGCTAATTTTTAAGAAACGGTGCTTACAGTGGATATAGTAACCACATGAGGGTCAGCTTGCTTCCCGTCTTAACAAGGATTCTGGCATCACTGGTTCTCTGTCGCCTACGGCGGCATGCGAAACACTAATCCGTGAGCATCAAGCGGGATTCCCACAGGTAGAGGTTGCGTCGATCACATCTTCACATTCTGTCAACTGTTAAAGCGACGCCACATGTACAGACGACCCAAAATCTTGGTGTTCCTCGACTTCAAGCGTGTGTTCGAATCTGTCGATCGGTTAGTTACTCAACACGGGATGCCCCCTGAAGTTCGTGAACATAATCCGGTCCCCATATCCACATCCTTCGGGGCGTGAGTGTATGGTGAGCTCTCCAGAGGCAAGGATGTCCACTCTCTCCATTCTTTTTCAATCTCGTCATTGATGAAATAATGAGATGACCACCGAATAGTCTTCAAAATCCCGGTGGTCAAATCGTTACTGTTGAGAACCTTGTCGATCTGGAGTACACAGACGACATTGTCCTCTTCTTTGAAGACGAAGGTCAAGCACAAACACTGTTGAATAAACCGACCTCTATCGTACCATCTTTCGGCATGCGCCTTACACAACACACGCACAACACACACAACACGCCTTCTAATGTTGATTGTTACTGAAAGGCACTGTCCACAACCTTGCAAGGTTCTGAGCGCTCCGCTTGCGCAACGATGCAACCAATTAGATTTCTTGCGAACCCTAAAATTGCTCGAAGCTCGTATTCCTCCTGGTCAAGAGCACAATGCCAAGACGCTGTTAGACGTCAAGTGAAAAAGAGCATCCACGCGGATCGAGCCCGATGGGTACAGATAACTGAACAGATGGATGAAGCGAGAAAGTCTTGGAATGGGGGTAAACTATTCCAGCTGATATGCGCAATAAGCCCAAAGAGGTCTCTGGTGGGCGAAATAACCACTGATAGAAAAGACTCGTTCATCTTTAAAGAAGAATGCCTCAGTCGCTGAGTTAAACACCTTCAACAACAGTTTGACTGGCCACCTGAAGCTGCTCAGCAGGATTCCCGACCCGCAACTCAACCATGGAGAGTTATTATCATCATCGTCTTCAGCTGTAAACACCGCAATTTTGTTGTACGGTTGCTATAGCTGCCAGTTTCATTCGCCAATTTGGGGAGCTGGGGGTAGATAGCTTCGCACTGAAACTTGACCTGGATCGAGCTGGACAACCGAACGGTGCAGAGATGACTATTTAGTGGAATCTAATCCAGCAAAGCGCGCTCAGCTCCGGGGATAAGTACAACTCCCACACTTTATATTTCTCGAGCCACCGATTATGGATCACCGAATGCACAGAGTGGACAGTGAAAGAGATGAGTTCTTCCTTGGTGGTTTAAGTTACTTGACCACGCTTTGGTCTTGCATGCCGCTTCAGATATACAGCATACATCAAATTTAAGGGAATACAAGACCTGGGCGAGCATCGCCTGTCTGCCAATTTGACATACACTACGGAAGTTAGAAGATCCAATGAACAAAGGATCTCGTTATTTATTGTCAGAAGATAACGGATCGTATTAGGCACATCGGTCAGATAACTGAAAAAATGATCCAGCAACGTTTGCTTGTGTGGTGGGAAATGGCTGGAGAAGGAGATCGGTGGACAGAGAAATGTGCGGGTAAATGATACATCCCGGTTGCCAAGATCATCCAAACTCCGTCAGTCGCTCAGATATAACACCCTTCCGGAGCCTAGCTGCCATGCCACCCGAAGGAAGCACGAAGGCTGAGATGCTGCCAGATTGCCCAAATCTAGATTGGAGCAGTCGGGGTGCAGATGTTGGGTTCGAACCCCGGACCTACCGGCCAGTAGTTTTGTGCCTTAATCACTGTTATCTCAACCTCGGCCGCCCAGGCCGAGCAAGAGGGTTTAGCTGGGCCTTTAAATCAAGAGTTAGTGGGCAGTCGAGTTTCTTTTTGGAACCCTGCTGGGAGCCGATGACTCAATGGTCTGACCTGCTCGGTTGCAAGGGGCTGGCCCAATCCGAGGGCACAGAGAGTAAAGCATCACTGTCTGACTCCTAATGCGGCTGCGCACAGCAGGTCTTTTTTGAGCAGCACTAGACTCTTTGGTTTCAAAAGCAGTTCGACTGTACTGAACAATGAGCCGATTGTCACCGTCAACCGTTTGGCGATCGGAGTGGACTTTTTCTAACCTGTCCTTCCTCGGAGGAAGGCAGCATCACTGCTTACATGAATATGGATATGCTGGTCGCCTGGGGGAAAAAACTTACTGCCTTCACACTTCCATCGCAGAGGGCAGTAGGACTGTACCCCCAGACCACCTTGTAATACGATTACTCGTAGTACATGGTGTCGCCTCCCTTGGTCTGACTGCTCGGTTTCAGACTCCTTAGCATAGTTGCAGCCTATGTAGCGAAGTTCCAGCCTGTGTGGCCGGCGGGATCACTGCAGCACTCAAACTCCACCACCACGCCAAAGTGGCAGCTTTAGGTCGGCATGTGCTTCGCGCAAAATCATCCTGCCTCTAAGAATCTAAGGAGTGACTGTGGAAGTCTCTCCCTTCCATTATAAATTTCTATTAAAATAAACTGGCACGATTGTAAGGTAGTGAAGAAACAGTATTCTCCGTAAATGTTGATGTCGGTGATGATTATGGTGTTTAGACGTGGAACGACTGGGCTCCCTGCATTTCAACTTAGCAGAAAACATGAAACGAGGTTGAGATTCATATTGGGCTACGTTCCCAGGTAATGCTTTGTCAAGTTAGGAGAAACGTTTCTCCTAGAGAAACCCAGAGAACAGGGTGAAATCGGTCAATTGTTACACGAAGATCACAACCCAGCCAGCGTAGTTCAGTGAGTGGATCAGTACGCGGTGATTTGAAAGAAAACATTCGTCGCACTTCAGGAGTCCTAACCTGGAATTCACGTGAAAAGCGTCACAAAGAGACTTAACCTTAACGTGGTGACGATTTGTGTGCTTCCGTGATCCAGTGAGCTAAACTGGATGGTGCTCGCGGGACACTCACAGAGTCTCTCAAACCAGGTTGGCCAATGGTTGGAGGCCTGACCAACACAGTCTCCTGGCTCTCCAGGTTGAGGGCTGGAACACGTGTAGCAACTTGATCCATAAAAATGGCAATGCATTTGCATTAAATGCAAGTAAACACCGCTGCTTTGCGGCCAGACTTCAGCCAAAGGCTTTCATCGAGGACCCTAATCGTCCGCCTATCTAGATCTGGGCACCCCGGCAGTGTCCCAGCCCACGTACAACCATGATACTTACAACTAATAATGCTCTCATGCCACATCAGCCGTCGTGTGGTGTCACCAGCCAGGTCGCCTTACTTGCTGCATACAGCAGGGCAGGTAAGCGAAAATACATTATTGTTGACTCCTCCCTTCGGAAACTTCCACGTATTCCCTCATCTACCTTACCCCACTCCAAGTTGAACACTCCCCGCAAGTCCCTGCAACGAGACAGACCGCTTTCTCCTCCATGCATCACTGAGCTTCAGGTTCTGTGCGTCCGGCTTCAGTAGCAACCCTAAACACTTCAAGACCGTTTTCGAACTCCGGAATATGGTCTACTTAACTGGCTTAAATGTCCGCACACTTATGCAAGCAGGGTAACAAGTGGCTCTTGCTTGCACTCTGGATTCCCTCTGTATTGATGTATGTTGTCTGTCAGGAACAAGGATGCAAGACGCAAGTACTGTAATTGAATTGCACATCTCTGGTGATGCGGAGGTCAATGCAGCTAGATATGCTGAGGTGGGTATCGTATTGAGCGACGGAAAGGAAGGGTCTCCGCTTAATTGGATAGGCGCTAATAGTCACCGCTATGAGGCTCTTTTGGCAATTTCTATGAAATTATCTTGAGAAGGATAGGTCCATCGCATCCTGGTTATTGTCTGCTTACGCCTCAACTGACTGTAGCTTTAAATACACCAAGGGCAGTTTCTGTAGTGTTCTAGGTACTATCTTACAACGGGCTGAATGCTCACACATCGTTGTGTCTGCTGGTGACGAACGCTCATGCAGGTTAGACCAAGTGCTGCTGAAGCTCAATTGGGTGGTCGTCTTAAGTTGGTTACGAGGTACAGAAAACGGAGAGCGCCTGCTTCAGATGTGTGCCGATCATAGAACGTTCCTTTGCAGCACCAATTTCCGGAACAGTGGAAATCGCTTGACAACGCGGTATCCACCAGTGAATCAAAGATGAATCCAAATAGACCGCATTGTCATCAGTTACCGGTGGCGAGGGTCGATCAATGCATGTCGCCTCTTCTGGAATACCAACGTGAACTTCGACCATGCACTTTTCCGCAGCTGCTTTTCATTGCGCTTTCCAAGTCTACGCAGAACGCGCACTTATCGCTTAGGCATTCAGGAACTAGAGCACCCAGAAATCAAACGGTACTTTCAGAACCGGCTCCTCGAACCCTTGCCGGGCGATCCGATGTCGGATATTAACAGCCACTGGGAACAAATAACCACAGCGCTACTCAGATCCGGAACTACCTTTGGCGGTATAACCCAGCGAACCTCATTCAAATACTGGACATCTGATAGGATCGTGTCTTTTCTGGGGGTCCGGCGACAGATTCATCCTGACCGCAACCACAACTCAACTAGACGAATCATCCGACGCCAGGTGAAACCGAGTGTCCATGTAGATCGAGAAACTTGGTGGACCCTAAAGGCCGAAGCATCATATGGGGGCGAGATGGCTCAAGTGGTTAGAGCACGAATTTACTGACCGGAAGGTTCGTGGCTCGAACCCGACCTCTGCCTCTCGACTTCCCCTGTCTAGGCTTGGGCAACCTGGCAGTATCTCAGCCCTCGTGCTTCCTTCCGGTGGCATGGCAGCTAGGCACCGGAAGGATGTTACAGCTGCACGATGGAAGCACCATATAGTGTTTTTCGGCTTCTCTACTTAATATTACCAAATCCCTTCATATCATCATCTCTCCATTTTTGTTCAACTTCGCCATCGAAGAAACAACGAGGCGAAGGCTGGATGGTACCCAGACGGAGTCATCCTCACCGCTGAAGACGAAGGCCAAGCGCTATCCCTGTTGGGTAAACTGACCGCCATCAAACCATCCTTTGGCATGCGCCTTTCACTTACAAAGTACTTCAGAAGGTGTAGTCTATGAACATGTCCCTTAAAGTCCAATTTTGCATGCCTCGGTAGTTGCATTGGCTCTGACGGCCGTGTCTGACGATGTCAGTGCATGATTTCCAAAGGCCCGAATCACGTTTTCGAATCTGCGTTACTTGTAGGGTTAAAATGATATATCACTGGGTCTCAAGGGTCGCGTGCACCAGGTTATTGCAGTATGGTTTTTGAGACATGACCTCTGTGGACAGATGACGTCTTCTGGCTTTTGACCACCGAGGCCTCAGAAGAGTCACCGGTGTCGGATGACGTCAACAAATTCGTAACGGTGCAATTATGAAACGGATATTTGGTCGTGCAGCTGGTACTTCAGTCGTGGAAAACATCCAGCACCACCAACTACAGTGGCTTGGCCATGTGCTACGCATGCGGAAACACCGTCTGCCGAGACGTGCTGTTATCCGTGCCTCTCTCAAAATGATGCAAACCGCGAGGTGGACAAGGTATGACTTGGCAGAAGGGTGTGAAAGAGATTACTAAGAGTTTGGGTATTGTCCGTCTCCCAGGATGGGGTCCCTGTGACCCCTATTGCGCTTGGCTGTAGACATTGAATAATATAATAGAGAAGAATAATAATAAGCAAAGTCAGCAACATCAGTGTTGACACTGAGGCTTCACTGCCGTAAAATAGATAACCGTTCAGCTGTGGCACCCTTTCGGTGCATAGCCGCCATGCCAAGGAGGCACGAGAGCTGGAATGCTGCCAGGTTGCCCCAGCCTAGACAGGAGCAGTCGAGATGCTGAGGTCGGGTTTGAACCACGGACTTTTCGGTCCGTCAGCTGGTGCCTTAACCACTGAGCTATCTCGAGCTCTGTAGACATTGGAAGAACTGACGGCTGTGCGATGTCAGTAGCATTAGTACTGTCAGTTTCTTGGAGGTGTAGGAAGCTCAGAATGCTTGCGATAGGTCACCACCAGGTCCCCTCCCTCAACCACTGTTTTCTCTTCTTTTCACTCTGTTTTAAATATTGGACAAACTTTTTCATTATTATTATTATTATTAGACAAACTTTGTTACTTACGGCAATGAAGCATCAGTGTCTACACTAACGTTGCTGCTTCTGATGATGATGTGAAAAGGTGCAATAACTCAAAAACCACGGTCAAGGGCAAGAAGACCCGTTTGTTTTCAACACAGTGGTCACGGTTCAAGGCTACGGAACAGTATTGGGCACATTACAGTGTTGTAAACCATTCGTCAAGCGGTCACCAGAGGTGCCGGAGCTGAATAAAAGCTGATTAATAAGCTTTAAGGGTCTTGACACTCACTTCATCGGGAAAACGGCTATTCGAGGAGATACGACTACCCGAATGGGCGGAATCACCAGCAACTTAGTACCTCAGATGCTATGGTGATGTTTCGTGTCCCACCCAGCCCATCACTTTGTAATTCGGAGACGCATTCCAAAACGTAACTTTATTAAGGTCACTTGGGGTATTTTGTACCTTAAGAAGGCTTGATCCAAGTGGCGCGATATTATGCATTGGGGTTTTCTCCTAGAAGTTCAACACCAGAAGTAGAGGTGGCAACAAATTTCATTAAACATTCGGCTGGAAACCTGAACGGGAAGTGTAAAAATGAACGATCCTGCCACATTCAAGAAAGTTACTTAAGTATTGGGAGGTGTTTGTTGAGTTATAATCGAAGACAGGTGAGCCACTCAGTAAGGATACAAACCCATCAACCATAGGTTTTACCCCCACTATGACACTAAGTATGCCAATCAAAAATGGGCCGAAAGCCACGTACCTAATGCTTCCGACCGTTGTTCTCCCATACAGCAGCAACATTTGGACAAAGTAAGTTGCGTGTATCCAGTATGCTACATTTTTCAATGATTTATACCAAAGTAGCATTGCTGACGTGGCACGGCCACCACAAGATGACGGGTTGCAACTAAAAAGATGGGGCGGAAAAACAGCGCATACTAACCTACAAACCGTGACTGTCCATTACAAAAGGTCCTTCACAGTTTAACTCTGGGTCCTCCTCAGACCGAATGCGCATGCGGAACGGTCCACAGGGTTACACCCACCAGATTGTTATCTGGATTTGTACTGATGCTTGAAGATATTGACTGCTGGTAATTATCACTATATCCTCATGTTTGGATGGGTTGTGAGGTTGAGTTTGAAACCTGCCGCGTAGTGTCTACAGCCGTTTCCAGCTACGGACAGATCAATTACATGCACTCGGTGATTGAACCAGTCATGCAGTCATGCAGAAACAGAGACATAAAGCACCATAGTCAGAAATGAAAGTCGACGCAGTAGCTGTAATAGTAGCGCGATAGCTCAGGCGCAGACCTGCATGGACGTCCGGCTACACATGACACATAGCATTTTGAAATCGATATTTACCCGGAAAATATGTCACCCCAAACCCGAGTTGCTTTCATTCTGCATCTGACAAATGCTGTTTGCCAAAACGTTATCCACACATTCACATGTACCCGTCCATATAATATGGTTTCCTTCATCCGGGGGCCTTACATTGCAGAAGAGAGGACTCACGGTCACAGACTTCCCATGAATAATGGTGACGTGCAAAACGAAACTATCCACGAAATAACAAACCCCACGGTGGGTTGGGATGCATGCAAACTCCGTTTTCTGAACACTTCGAGGTCGTATGAGTTAAAAGAGACAGAGTGACAGAGTTCTAAAGACGGAAAAACATGTGGAAGACAAGTTCTAAAACATACGGTGACAACCTGATACGGTGGCCGGATGAGCAAAGACTACTATCAATTGAAAGGCGTCAGCAGTGGAATGGAAGCAAGCTTCGACGAACATATTCCGCGGCAGTGACAGTAGAATTATGCAAGAGATATCAGGCTCCAAAGGTGGTTTGCAGGTCACCAGTCAACAGAGTATCGATGATGCGCGCAATTTTACGTTTAACGGAATTGAGGGAGACCCATTCCCAACTTAATAGCAACACTCCAGGGTAAGCCGAATTTGAGATTTATATTTACATTCCACAACTATAAGTCACGCTTCACGCACTTCCACAAGCACTCAAAAATGCTGTGGTCTCTAATCGCAAATTACTGGATTGTTACACTGGGTCAGAAGCAGTGTCACGTATTCCGAGGGTCCCATCATCATCATCATCATCCCACAAGCACTCAAAAATGCTGTGGTCTCTAATCGCAAATTACTGGATTGTTACACTGGGTCAGAAGCAGTGTCACGTATTCCGAGGGTCCCACAGACCACTACAACTGCTGTCGTAGCACTGAAATGGCTAACAACAAAACATCCCTAAATATCTACATAAGACGTATCTACGAATACATCACAAACCGGAAGTAGGCAAAATTCTTTCATGTGGAGAAGAACAATGGAATAATGAGGACCAATACTTCGGCAGCCGTGCCACTGCTAAACTGACCTGAGTGCTGTCGCCCACACCAAACTTCGTGAAAGTATGTTGTATGTTGTCTCGATGGATGTTTAGTGAACCGGAATACACACTGTTGTAAGAAGACGGATCAGACTCGTTAACGTTCACAACCCATTTGAGCATACTCGCGAGCCTTCGTTTTTCGAAGAAACTGAGCAAACCTGAGGGAGGATGATGTAAGCCGAAAATGACTTACTGGTTGAGATAGCCTCTGTCTCGTTGCTTGGGACTTTGTGGATCTTCCCTCTGTGAAACACATAGCTACCATCGATGCTTTTGAATTCCAAGTAGCGCGTGACCCCAGTATGTACGAGCAATGCAACCAATTTACCTGAAAATAACCTCAAAAATTTCAAGCAGCAATACCATTGGCCATCAGAAACTTGGGGATCAGATCCACATTCCAATCCCTTCCCCGACCATATTTTTCAATATCTTTCGTCTTTATTTTAAACTTGTCGAATAACTCCGACAAGGGAGACAACGATGTACTAGCACCACCATAGTACTTGTTTCTATCCATATGTAGGACCTTTCTACCCTCGACTGACATAAGTCCGCTTAGAATACATTCCTGAAAATAGTATTAGTTCGAAAAGCCATCAGAAACCCACCTTCAGACCAGTCCCAAGGACAACCACGTCGTATTTCTCATCCATTGTTAAATTTCAAACTGCCACCTTATTCAGTCCAACAGTTACACGGATCACGGATTCACGGACTGATACACAGGATCGAGGCTTTTGCCCAAGTTTCCCGGGTCGGTTGTGTTCTTGTCGTTTTGCGCCTTCCGTTCACCTGAAAGGCACAAGCGAACAAAGGGTGTAACACTGCCCTTTAGGTACTCAGCGCCGGGCAGTAAGCTTGCAAGCGCGAGGACTCACATAAAAAAGCATCTTCAGGCGCTTTGAATTGAGTACCAGGTGCAGCGTGAACAACCATCGGAGAACAACCAACCCGAAATGAGAAAAACTGTTGCCTAATAAATATGTGCGCTCTGAAATTGAAAGTCCACTTACCATGTCCCCGCCGTGTGTAAGTTTGGTCATCGGTGAAAATCCTGTTGTTCATACTTTGTTCAAACAAGACATACGTATTAGGGCCCCTCGGAGGCGACGACTCGCCAGGGTAAAGAGGTCAAGCACCGCGAGACGCGTTTCTTAGTCCACGGATTTAAGGCCGACAGCCATTTTCGTAGCAGGTCGTTGCTTCACTGATTCACGGATTGATACACAGGATCGAGGCTTTTGCCCAAGTTTCCCGGGTCGGTTGTGTTCTTGTCGTTCTGCGGTTGTCGTTCACCTGAAAGGCACAAGCGAAAAAAGGGTGTA
>SJOL01009849.1:957432-979021 GCA_004794785.1 Opisthorchis felineus
AGGGTTACGTCCTTCGTGCGCCCTGAGTAGACAACTTGGTTGGCGTATTCAAGAAGCGGCCTGACGTAGGCCCCATAGAGTATTTGGAAGCCCATGCGAGTAATACGGGAGAAGGTTAGCCTAATCATCCGTAGAACGGCGAATGCCTTTTGGGCCGATTTCTCGTGGTGCAGTGAGAATGGCATGCTTGAAGAGAGCCAGATAACCAAATCCTTTTTGGTATCTATCCTCGTAATGTCTTCTGGTTTATTCTCACCATGCACGACGAAGGCGTTCGCTGAGTCTCCTCCGAATGACATATGGACGCCCTTTCGTCATTCAGAGGAAGGTGCCAGTCCAGCGACCACTGCTTTGCAGCGTCTATATCCATTTGGTGGGCACTGGCGTTGGGCTGTTAGGATTCTAAGTCGTCCGGAAAAGTGGACATGGAGCTGGAGGAACATCTGGAAGGTCTTTGACGTTTCATTTAGGACACTTGGATGGACCGCAACTGTCCCCAACGTGCTGAAGTGGTTCGTCTTCTGCAAAACTTGACGAACGTCCACCTCCGTGAGAACCAAGCCGATTAGAGGCCGTTGGCAGTAGCACCTTACCAAGATTGCATGTGATGAGGTCGCTGGGGCAGAACACAAGCATGCGTAGTGTTCTCTTTAGGCTGCAGATACAATTATTTGATCAATCGGGGGTTGCCGGCTGCTCTCCCCAATGAGAGCTCCTCAATGATTGGTTAGTTTCTTCGGTGGTGTCCCATGTACTTAAGTAGTACCTTTTTCTTTTTGGACCAAGGCTTATTGTCTTGCACCGTTAGTCGGATTTCCGATTCACGGCAGCTATCCATCCTACGGAATGCCAGTTCGTCTTCTAATTCTCCCGTAATTATCTTCTTGAAGAAAGGTTGAGCATCATTTTCAGAAGACGCCAAATTCTTCTGGGTAGCTTTTAGTTAGCTCGATTGCCCGCTGCTTTCTTTGGGACAAACACCTCATCGGTTATGTGAATGTCCTGGACAAGGGTCCTGTATGTCTCCTCTACTGATACTGATCATAGTTTGAACCGGTCAATGAAGTTACGCATTCCTGGGAATTTGCACGGCAGAGGTTTCGAATCCACGTATGCGGTTCTGAATTTCTGGCCCAGTAACATATGAAATCAAAGTCAGCACACAGTGGTCACTTTATCTTACGGGAGAATCAATTATCACTTGATCAAGGAGGTGCCTTTTTGGTGCCAACCAAACCCGGCAGGCATAGTAGTCGGCTTGTGCAGTATCTGGTGGGTGCGACGACATGTTGAGTCCAAGCGCTCCGTTGGGTGACTTTAGTCAGCGCCGATGCAAAGTGTCGACTACATATGACATGCTGGGACTGCATCCAGGAGGGCTTGAAAGTGTTAAATTCATTTATCACTAGGAGATGTGTACATTGTTGGCTGGAAGAGAGTTACCCAGGAGTTTGCATGAAGAACAGGTCATCGTCCAGGCTTGGCTCCAAGTATTTGAGGGGACCGCGGTGGAACTGTTGGCCTCTGTTCTTGGCGCTCCCCACTAATCCATAGTGATTTCTAGCTATGTCGGAGCGTAGTTTATGCCAACTCTTTGTCTCCGGGGACGCAATTTTACCTAATCTGGTCAAAAAGTTATATCGTCGAGGGTTAAAGCACGTGAAATGCCGATTCCGTCTCTTGGATTCGCCCTTCTTCAAAGATTTGCGGTGACCATGACTCCGTTTAGTTCGTCGGGCTTCTGAGCGAGATATGCGTCTTGTTGTTGTCTTTTGTGTGCTGGGTGTGACCAACAGGTAGTAGTCCTTTGAGTGCCCCCTCCAAAAGACTTGCTTTTATGGGTAACTGCGTCCTGATTTCAGCAAGCGGAATCCAGACTGGGAGAGTTCAACGTGGATTATCCGACCGCGGTCGCTGTTGATTTTTGTATTAACGGACTCCCAGCTCGTCTGTAATCAGCATGGCCAACTCGGTGTTCGCGGGATTATCAGGTGCGGCATTGTCGGACCTATGGCCCTGGCCCTAAGGGCCAACAGTGACGGCTGCATCACAAATTAGACTGCCCTTGAAGGAGTGGAACCGGAGGCTGGTTGCTTCACACTTTACCAAGGAACTCCCGCAGCTGATTCTGGTGAAGTTGGCTCATCAGAAAAAAGCACCAAGGCCGTCTGCGCCCCGGTTGACCAAACAGTGATTTTGTGCTTTCGCAAAGGTCCTCGGCTCCGAGGCCAGCGTTTGTGGCTGACCCGTCGGTGGATTTGATGCGTGTCTCTCACGGTTGATCCAATCCAGCTTAGAACTTGCGATCTGGGTAGGGTTTTCATCGCTGCATTTTGATCGTCTGCCGAGGAAATATGTGGCGGTAATTCCATCAACGTTGGATGCTCCGTTTAAGTGAGATTACCTCAAATCCGAGAATTGCCGTCATTGAGTTAGTGGGTCTGACACGGCACCTTGAGGTGCTGTAGGTTCTTGGGCAACAAGGCCACAGCTACAGCCTATTTGTTCAAACGTTTGGGATTGGTTAATTTGCGTCGAGGCTTATCTTGTTTAGTGCCGCTTCTCTAGAACCAACGTGACCCAGTTTTCATGCTTCTAGGGGGAGACTATCGAATATGCGCTTGATCTGGAAGACTTTAAATATTTATAAACCACTTCAGGGTTCTCATTGCGGCAGATGGAGAAGAAATGTGACAGATTCCGAAGGTTCGTTTGCTTACCTTTCTGACTAACCATTATGTGTCAGGTGATTTGTGTTCAAACTTGAAACACCACCATGAAGCGATGTCGCCATTTTTGTTGGCATGGTCGTTTTGAAAACGACCCAGATGAGCATCTCTGTCTCCCTCATGCGTCTGCCTATCAGCGGCTGCATGCAAGTCTTGAATTCGGTGTTGGAGAGGCGGATAGTCTTCTTGGCGGTAGACAATTTTGAACGGAAAGTGCCCGGAAGGCCCGGAAGGCTGTCATCGACTGTCGTCTAGGCCGCTGCCCAAAAGCCATCGAAAGAAATATCAGCCTGTTCTCAGACGTTCTCACTGAGAAACGTTCGCACTGGGTTTTCCGACGTGGAAGCCAGGACTTGAATGCATTGAGGACAAGTGTCTTATTACCTTTAGAATGTATAGCCACCCTAAATTAAAGGTAACTGGCGCAGACAGAGGGACCAAGAGACTTGGATTGTCGGTTAGTCTGACCACACTGCGAAACTGTGCACTAACAATTCCCTCAAGCCGGTCAAGCGCGGACTTCCAAATACTCTATGGGGCCTACGTCAGGCCGCTTCTTGAATACGCCAACCAAGTTGTCTACTCAGGGCGCACGAAGGACGTAACCCTCATTGCGCGTGTCCAGCGAGCTGCTACGAAAATGGTTGCCGGCCTTAAATCCGTGGACTACGAAATGCGTCTCACGGCGCTTGACCTCTTTTCCCTCGAGTATCGCCGCCTCCGAGGGGACCTAATTCTTACTTATGCCCTGTTTGAACAAGGTTTGGCCAACAGGTTTTTCACCGTTGAGCCAGCAAACACACGGCGGGGACATGGTAAGAAGATTTTCAAGCTCAGAGCGAACACTTTTATTAGGCAAAATTTTTTCTCATTTCGTGTAGTAGCTGCGTGGAATAACCTTCCTCCGACAGTTGTCCACGCTCCTTCTAGAACCCATTTCAAAGCACTACCAGATGCTTTTCTTTGCGAGTCCTCGTGCTGGCAAACATACTGCCCCACGCTGAGAACTTAAAGAGCAGTGGTACACCCTTTTTTCGCTTGTGCCTTTCAGGTGAACGACAACCGCAGAACGACAAGAACACAACCGACCCGGGAAACTTGGGCAAAAGCCTCGATCCTGTGTATCAATCCGTGAATCAGTGAAAAGCGTACGTTCCACGCTTAACATTCAACGGGCCTCCATTCTGCTCACATCGGTTAGGGTTTCCCGCAGGCTTTGAGGGAAGACAGCCTGTCATAACCTGGGCTGTGCTTATGAATGCGAGGGTGCGCGAAGAATAAAGTGACAACTTGCAAAGGGTTCCTTAGGAAAGGTTACATTCGAGCAAGAAAAATAGATAAGATTATTCGTGTTAACTCCGTGTATAGGTTAGATTGAGGGAGAATTTGACATCGGAAGTTCACCCGCGAAAAATTAGTCCAATTTCGAACCTACAGCGGTTAGTCGCATGCAGAAATCTTTTACCATGCCGCGTTTGTTGACGGAGACGAGGTATGCGGTTGATAGACAATGACCAGCCCGGAAGATCCTGGGGTGGCCGGTGTGCAGATATACGGATATCATACGTGTGTATCCAAGATGATGCGGATGAAACAAAAATCAAGGGTGGAGAGATTGTTAGGTGCCCCGATTCCCTAATATTATGGTCCGGGAACGTACCGGTCGTGGGTTTGATGGTATTTAGCGTGACTATCAAACGGGTCTGGTCTATGAAAAAGGCAAATAAGCTGTAGTCAGAACTGTTCTCACGGTGACGTATCGTTTGGCAAAATATCATGCAGAATGCAGTCACACGGTGCAACGCTTAAAATTTTATATCGATGTGGTTTGGTTAAATGTGGCTGTGGTCATCGGATTACCGTAGGGCTCCGTCATTAACCCCAACATAGACGGCATTTTTGGAGCTGCCAGGACGGGTATTCGATTGGAATCAGGCGCCATCCAGCGGGGAACAGATGACCAAAGGCCGTCGCCAACCACGGGACCGTGTGTTGAAGGTACCTGTTGCAGCCTTCTAGATGTTACAATAAATGGTACGTTCAGAAATGTGGGACGAGGTGCGTGCATCCAAGAGCTGGTGGACTTATGCCGATCGAAAGCCCCAGAATTGACGGATGGCTTAGTACCCTAGGAGTTGCAGCTGCTCCTTCTCCAGTGCGGCAGAGGTAGAAGTGATTGCCTAGGTAGAGGAGATCATCCTCACTTGATTTTTGACTACAGAACCGCAAAGGGCATTGGGAGCAGTGGGCCCGAGCACTTCTGCTTTGAGACCGGTTGTTCAGTATGGTTGGTTCCACTTTTATCGATCTTAAGTGAACTGAATTGGACTGCAGGGCGGTAGTCCCTTAAGTGAAAACACAAAAGGCAAAAATTAGGCGGGGATGTGGGGTCTTTCCTAGGGTACCAGTTTGCCGGAGTGGTTTTCAGTCGAATGAAAAATGAGAGAAGTTTCTCACCGGTGCTTTTGGCCGAAGACAGACCACTTTTGGGGATGCGGACACTGCCGAGTAGGAGGTTAGCCGACCGCCGGGCTAAACTGACGATAGCGCAGACATCAGTGCCATGTAGACCCATGGATGACCTCGGTCGCGCTGCGGATTGAGGGGGTGCTGAAGAGCTCTTGTGTGCGGGACCTGCTGCTCAATCCGACAAGTTGGCAACGGGCGTCTTGGGTTTCAGCAGAGCCACGGTTTTGGTGGAAGGGAGTCGGTCGGAGGATGCATGCATCTGGGATGGAGATGGAGCTGATACTATGGGAGCAAGTGCAGAACGAGATGCTATGGCAGATGAATGAGGGATGATCAGGCAAGTTTGCTGTGCTCTTGTATTGGAAGTTGGTGACGAATATCATGCACGGGTAGCCACGGGGTCGCTCCGAAGACCCATCCCATTGCCGCCCCTGAGTGACAGCTTAGAAAATTAAATGTAACACAAAAGATAGCGGTGATAGTAGTATTCAGGCCGGGTGTCAATGTTATAATGGATAGATGTGGTCTTACGCATCGAGTTTCTGAATTCTTGACGTCCGTGGCTGCCCAGATAATTGCACGACGCGCGTGAAAAATGGATATAGCGCGAGGGAATCCGAGGGTTCACACACCTAAGCCGGTGACGTTCAGTTTTTGCTCTCAGAATGAGTTAGTAATGCGGCCTATATAGAGGGGATAGTAGGCGGAAAACACGTCCCTTTTTATGTTTGCTTGACCAAGGCAAAAAATCATATTTTTTGAACATCATCGCAAGATTCAACCTCAAAGTTAAGCGAGTAAAGTGTGGGTAAATGGGGACACAGGGGTAAGCACGCAAACAAGGTTATTAGTTCCAGGTAGACGGCATTCAGACCTCGTTAAGTGGCGAACACTCCAGTCCAATCTAAATAGCCCTCTTGAAACAAAATTAATTGAATCCCATGGACGACGCAACAGTGGAATAAGAAAGGCGGAGTTTCGCTGGACTGATATACCCTCCGTGATATCTTTTAAGCGGACTGTCTCCAGGGTAGTTTCTGTGGATCTAGCCGAATTAGTACGCATCACGCGCTTTTAGGGGGGCTATGTTTGGGCGTGGTTTGTTGAACCAACTTCCGTTTGTCTTATCGTAACGCCTACTGCCAATTATTGTGTCAAGTTTTGTGTAAGTAAACACCTATACTCAAACCAAACAGACCGCCTCCCATCTGCGTTTGGTTGTCCGTTCTGGCCTGTAGCAAATAAGTACTTTGGCGATCTATCAAGCTGCGTGTGGACTAATGTAAGCGCTTCACCGTTAAGTTTATTGGCACGACGCCGAACCTCTTCTGTGGTAGTTGAAGCTGATTACAAGAGGGCCAGTCGCACCGGTCCTCAGTGTTTGCATGAAGGGCCTGAGGCCACGTGACCAGATTCTAGGGCCAACTGCAACAGTCAAGCTTTGAATGTTCGGGGAAAAGCCTATTAATGTTAGCTTTGAAAGGGGATCTGCCAAGAAGACAGAATTTGAGAACTTTGACGGGAACGGATGGATCACGCAAACCCAGGGGCACCAAAGTTAGACTTGTAGACAACCCGGTGAGTCGTTTTGACGAAAGTCCTGCTCGAATGAGGAAATGGAGATGCTGCACCTAATCTTGTTAGATGTTTTGAAAATCTAAAAAATGACACTATCACAGTGTTCACCTCAGAATTTTGGCCCCAATTTGACAGGTAGGAATGCTGGTCAAAAGCGGAGAAAAGAGCGCCTGTAGGCTTGAACCTGTCAGAAGACACCACAATAACCTATATCTGTAGATCGGAGAACCTGAAAATCTAAACCTTCACATATCTGGGTCGGATGATCACCACAAATGGTCTATGCTCCGAGCGTTCTCGGTGTAGACGTTGTTTTGCAGTGACTGTTACTGCGTTAATTGAAATTATTCATCCATTTTTAAAGGTTTCTTCTCTCCCAATTGAACCTAGGTAAAGCTGATTTAAGAGCGTACTGAATTAAGGGCAGTGATTAGAGAAAGGTGGTTTTGGCGGCAAGCTTCCAACCAGTGGCACTTTAGAGTACCAGCTCCACTATGCAAGGTGTTGTGCTGATTGTACGCAACGTACGCCTGCCTTACTCTGAGGAAATATAGAAGGTAACTGCAACCTCATCTTACTGCGCTATTAAGTTTATATTTTGCTCCATGCTTCAGACCAACAAAATGTCAAGTGATCTAATGGACTTCGGAGGGAGCTTTGGGAAGGTAGTGGGTTCAGATGCTCGCAGCTGTGCAGATTTCACGAAGTACTGAGATAATGTTTCGTGACATCTTTGGCTCAATGCAAGGGTTTCTCCGAGAGGTCTCACGGAACTATACTGGTCTATCCGCGGTAATATAGCTCCCCATTTACCCTACCTCATGGCCATCAATGCACGGTTTGGACTATCAGTACCACTCACATGTGTGTTTGCACCCTACCCGTCCACCACTGTATGACTTGCTTCAATAGAAGGTATTCGTCCAGTCCGTCTGGTGACCTCGAAGAATTAAACTTGGCACGTGCCAGTAGATGTTTTAGCTGTCTAGGCGTGGGCCAATGTGAGCTCTGTCATGTCCCCAAAGTCATTTGGTAATAAGCCACCTCCACAGGTCCTCCTTAAGGTACCGTCTCTTACAAACCCTGATCCCACGGACCTTCTAGGAAAAATAACTTTGTCTTTTAAGATATAACGGACTGAGTTGCAACCCAGACAAAGTCACTTGAGGATACATGTGTCGCCCGCTTTGCCCAGTAAGCAACACAACACACAAAGAGGCCTTGACCGTGGAAGATCTTTCACTCGCCCGAGTTGCGTCTTCACCCAGAGGTACTTGTGTTACTGTGGCTCTCCTCAAGCCAAAACATTGCGCGCCATTGCAAACAGTGCTTCCTTCGGAAAGCCAAGAAGACACCCACCATATTTATTTATGTCGGCCGGAAGCAGTCACACAATTCATTCGTTTGCGTCCGCTTGCCGCATTTCCTTACACAGGTGACACTCAGTCGACTACTTGCAACATACTCCTTACTATCAACTCACCCGTCGTGGCTGCCTGATATTTTACGACCTCACTGTACCTCTTATCACCAATTCCACATCCATACTCCCACACCTACTCTTATTTATCTATATACACCCAACAACACTAGTGCTGTTAAGGCCCCTCTCCGTCCTGTGTGCCGTCCGACTTAAATTCCATTGCCATATGTACAAACGGCATCCCATTTCCCGACAATAGGTCCCTCAAATTCCGAAAAAACCGAAGCATCATTCGCGTAGTAGACGGTATTCGTATCCGCAAAACTCGAATGCTTGAACCAAGCACGCTTGACAGATTTTTGTGATTGAAACCACAAAATGGATTGCTCCGTTCATCTTTTTTTGTTTCATCCATGCTGTCGCAGGTCTCAAATCAGCCTGCCGGTCCTAGCGATTAACTTTTTTTGTATCCACCCAGTTTTCTTTTTATTATCGATTTGCGCAGCTGCATCTAGCCTAATCACCTCTATATACTTCTATAGTGTGCACCGTTTTCAAGTGGGACTATACTCGAATCTGTTTAAATGTGAAATTGTTACCTCTAACGTTTTTCTACGCATCGCTATGCGCCTCACATCCTTTTGATCGCAACCGAAGGAGCACTGGATTGCCGTTCGTTGTAATTAAACACCTTTGAAACATTTGCGCTGTTCCACAGTAGTCAGCCCGTAAAAATCAGCGTGGCTTGCCTTCAGAGATCGTGGGGTGTGTGAAGTACAAATGCAACTCCAATAATAGGGCAGAAGTCAGCCATAGCTGTGATGAACTTGGGGGAGTCTGCTTCAGAAATCAGTTTTTGGGTAAGAACAGATATGGATCAAGAGCTCGTGATCAATGCCAAGAAACTGCTGGTCAGAGCTAGCGACGCTCGGACTAAACCTAAGGGATTTGTGCCCAAGGTTCAAGATAAGTTTCACATTCCTCCACTAGAGAATACACTAACTAATCGGCTTCTAATTGCCTCTGTGGTCAAACCCGGAGTGGTGTCTGGTAATGGCCTCATACATCAATCTTTCTCAGTCATGTTAGCTATGCGTGAATGTAGCGAAGAGGAAACGTTAAAATATTCAGCGCATAACACAACTCTCGCGCTATTGCAAGGACCCCACTTTAGTCATCTGCATAGTGTACACTCTTCGGCGCAGATTAAGGTCGAGAAAAATCTGTCGGCTACCTAGGAAAAGGTTTGGCCGCTCTCATTGTCATCCAGGCCTTGATTCAGGGTAAGATCGAAGAGCAGGTGTTGACAAGAGAAAACATCAGGTGATCATGTCGATCACCTTAAAACCTGAGAAGTGGTTTGGTCACTGTCAAAACTTGGTGGGTGGACAACTGTAAAAGCTGTAATAGTGTAGCGCGCGTAGTAAAGGGGCTACAGTGGTCAATTCAGTTAGAGTGGGCTCACTCCACAGAGGACCACGTGGACAGGGACAAGACCCTTTTTATCGAGTTTCGCATTACGGCAGCCAGATATATGTTTTATATGATCGCACGCCTTAAAGCGAAGGTTTGTCAAAGTGACACGTCCCACAGTCGACTTTCTGACAATTGCCGGGTGTAAAGATGTTTTTCGTAGATTGAACTAAGTTGAAGCATTTCCCTTGGTGAACACGACTAGGAACTCCGCACCTAGTCCTTAGGCAATTATTGAGGTAGAAGACAAGATATGTTGAGATCCGACAGGTTACGTTTGTATTTCTACAGCCTAATAGTAAGGCTTAATTGTGTGAAATCTTCACAGAATGTAAACAATGCATTTGAGGCAGAGGGCATGACAAATTGATGCGTCGTGGTGAAGTAACTGAATTCGAGACTGCCTCAGGCGCTTGCGCTGAATTGTCGAGCGATAAACAACGAGGATGTTGTCGGATTATGTCGTGACATTCGGCGACAATTCTTTGAAAAAATATTATTTGGTGGGGCACTGACACATTTTATAAGCTCACGGGTTCTGTGCTTTTATTTCGTGAGTTATCAGCTACTTTACCCAATACTTAGAGAACATTCGTGAAACTTCGTGTTTCAGAATCTATCGGGTGGGTTAATGTATTCGGATAGCAGGGCTCAGGTTCACAGAGAGGTGTATCCACTAAATCTGAAACCGACTTTCGGCAGTGTCGAAATATTTGTAGCGTGAGTGCGTTACTTGGTTGCTGATCAGTTGGCGGCTGATTTTTTCGCTGACCTCGGTAAGCGGCTTGAAAGGCCCCCGTCACCAGCTAAAGATCGGGTGGTGGCTAATCCTCTTCATGCACGCATTTACATAAACTTCAAACTCCATACCCTGTAAGCCACTGAAGAGGAAAGCCACAAACTCTTTTCAGCTATTCCTTGTCTTGATCAGTCCGCTACAACATAGGTTTTAACCGTCCCTTCCTTATAGACCAAACAGGCACAGTTTTGCTTAACTTCCGATCGCCGCTGAAGGCCAATAAAAGTTAGATAGCAACTTTTATAGTTTTTCTAAGGTATTTAGCGTGACCCCGATCCGGAAGGCCAAATATTATCCAAATAGTCAGATCTGTGCTTGAAGGAAGCTGCACTGCTTTACAGATAAGATTTCCAGAAAGCGTGCTTCAACGATCAAACATTTTACTGAAGGTTCGCGTTAGAAGTAGGCGTAGCCAGCTACATGCTGAAGCTTCTTGGAATCACCCTATTTGAGTATCTGTATTTCGTTTAGGTGAAATTTCCTTCGAACTTCGTTCTAGTGGTTGAAACCCCAGTTATTTGTTTGTAACGGTTTTCTTCCTCGGCGCTGAAATTCCGAAATCCTCAGAGCTCATTTTGTGGATGACCTATGTGTTGTCAGTGGTATTTATCTATATCAGCGGAATCGGCCGGTTTGTTTTTCAAGTCATTCTGTCGTTTAACGGATACGTCAGTAAATACCAATTCAGAGTAAATTGGTTTCTTATCTCCCCTTGTTCCGTTCCAAATGTCGTGCATGACGTAAATTTCAACCAACTAGTTGCACAGTTGTACAAACCAGGAATAGCTATACAAGGAGCCTTTGTCGGGCGAGATGAAGAAGTGATGATGGCTGGTCGGTATATTCTTATGACTTTTTCCGGTGGTTTTGATAGGCGTCATTTTCTTAACAGTAGTTTACTAATGGCCCTTGAAAACTGAGAACACAGCTGGAAATAACTTTAATGAGCTTGAACAGTGTATGAATTGATACAACACATAAGAAACAAGTTCCGAGTGTACGCACAAGCCTCCGCTCACTCTCTCGGTGTTCGACAATAGGGACAACAGCCCATCCGTAGAACGGCCAGCTCGTAGTCATCAGTGTTGAACAACTTTGAAGGATATGAAGCAAAGACAAAAAATTTTAAAGGAAGTGAACCAAACATAACTTCAACATTCGAGTATTCGGGTGAACTGGGTCTCCAGGACTATTTTTGGCGTGCGAAGCTCTGTCTAAAAACGCGCAAATGTATACTGTCCATGAAACCTAGTTTTGAGTGATATTTCAAAATTTTTCTGCAACAAAGGGGAGTCCACACTATTTCGGACAGTCCATCCAGTTTTCTTTCCCAAACGGGGATTTTTTTCTGTACGACGCGCTTTGTCCATAAGTACGTTTTAAAAGCGTAAGCTTAGTTGAAACTAAAATTTACCCTCCAGAGGTGCACAGGCAAGTTGCGGGGAAATTCCAAAGGGTCCCATCTTTATCACTCAGCGGAAAAACTGGCTTCCACCATTCGTCGAGGAAGGCTTTTATGAATGGGATATTATCATATAATTTAGCCATAATCACAACAGACCGACAGCATTATGACATTCAGCTGTGAGATGGTAGACAATCTCTTCAGCTACAGTGGCAAAAGCAGGAGTAAGTAATTTTCCCCTACGCCACTTAAAGTTGTATGAAGTCATGCTAGTATAGGTCGTTTTATGAAAGTTCACTGCCAGTGTATCCTGGTTGACGATGTTGCTTCAGGAGCTAAAGACACTTTCGAACCATTAATCCATTTGGTTCTTTCCTCAAAATAAATCAGGTCTAATTCTCGTAATAATTTAAACAAGGAAGAATGTTAAGGTGCTAGAAACTCATCGGTATCAAAATGCCGACAGCGCACTCTACCACATTGGATGACTACGAACGAAAGGGCGGTTCCGCTACCACTAAGGTAACGTGAAACCACCAATACGCCAAACTTGGTATAGCGGAGATGCTACTTTGATTAGCACTCAGTAAATTGCATGCCCTTTGTGTTGGATGAACCTGAGGAGGACCAATCGCAGTCTCGGACACCGAGTGATTATAAGCGGAGGACCAATTCTAAGATCATTGCAGAAGTCGCATATCAATTAACGGCATTTTTGAAGAAAAAAAAGCTTTTTCGGTTCCAGTGTGTATCCGATAATTACTTATCACTGTAATGAAATTGTAGTTTAATTTGTTTTAACTAAGAAAAGCACGCCTTAAAATTAATGAGAAAACGTGATTTCATAACAAAAAATAATGCTGAAACCAGGGATTTGGCGGGCTTTCCGAAAGGAACACATGTAACACAATTGAAACTGGACGGTATCCCCGACGATCCCCCTTTATATGACCTTGAGCTTTTGATATGCCTGTGTACTTTCGGTTTCGGTTTCGGTGGTCGAATATACGTATTTCCGCACCAAGGTCATTTTGCCTTCCTATCTGTGCGTCGTGCCCGCTGTGTCCGCGTACCACTGTTTCTGAGTTAACCCTGTGTATCTGTGGCCTTCCAGCGTACTACATCGACTTACGCACGCTACACACACTTCTAATGAGGGTCAACTTCGATCTAGTTCCACGGTGGTTTGTATTCGAGCTGGAATCACATTTGCATTTACTTTGGATTCGACGTCATGGTAGATGTCTAAAAACCACGGCCACCCTATTCCTTCAAAACACGAGCAAATTTCTCATCAGTAGCTATGCAAGAATTAGGTTGAACTCCGTTCACATAAGCACTCTACGACTTTTACGGCCCTAGAAATTCGGTAAGAGCTTTTTGCAGTTACAAAGGGGAAAACCCAAAAGGTGGCAAGGGCTGTTGCTGATGCCAACTCAATATTTGACATGGTTGGCATCAAGAGCATTCAACCATGACAACAGCGCGCAAAATTAGCTGACATAGAAAGGATGAAGTGGTAAACTACTCGACTATTCTTCTGAATGCTTTTGTACATTTGATCTAAGGCTGAAAATTCCTCGATGATTTACTGATAGCACAATTAACTGTCCGGGAAGCAACTCACTTTGTGACAAGTTAGGCACTGCGTAACGTGCACTTCAGGTAGGACAGATTTGTAGTATCGTGGGCGCAAAGGCGAAGGTAGTTCGATAACAATGACTTCCGAGGCCGCAATTGATCGAAGAGTCTCGGCGTCTAGCTGCACGGGTGTGTACGGCCCAGAATTCAGCTTTGGGAATAAAATGAAAAGGCTTATCCAGAAGATGCTCCAAAACAAACTTGTGATACCCAAAACTAAAAAAGCGATTGTTGGTTAGATGATATATTCATGATTTTAGGTTAGTAAAGGGTTTTCGACCCCGATCAGTATGAGGCTTTTGCCGCTTATGTATGACCGGGGCGTGTTTCCTGTAGCCGCATTACAGAACCGTATACGTTTGGCGCGAAATGCTCTGCACTACCAGTTTGGCTCACACAACACTACAGAGCTATGCTCACTATTCACACTCATTAATTACGCTGGGATAGGCGCTGGTCAATCCTCTTTTTTGTTCTATACATCCTCCAGCTTGTTTGGCGTTGGTAAGGTTTAGAGGATTTGGAATGAGAAAGACTGGGATTTTTATGTTTTGTAGCCAGTACTGCTCCAGCTGGTGATGCATGTATTGCGAATATCCAGAAATGATTTTGCTAGAAGTGACTCCTGTTCTCGAAGGAACACTATTCACGAAGTTGCAGAAAAGTCTCTGACAGCCCACGGCCGGTTTAGCACTTCTCCAGGGCTCATCAGAGAATCACGATCCTTGAGTTTCCGCCAACCTTTTATTATACTTGAATCCAGATTGCACAGAATTCACGAAGCACACTCATTTTGCACACCAATTTGTTTCCCCTGAGAGACTTAGCTGAATCCCGGCTGAATTCTCCGTTTATAATACTCCTCAGCTGGATGTACTGCATGAAGGTGTTAAGAAATGGACCGACTGTGAAAACAGGCTTTCGAAAGATGAAATGATGCGAATATTCTATTATTTTCCTAATGTAGAAGAGATCAACTGATAAAGAGCATGCTACGTGAGGAATAATTTCCCCATAGCAATGGATAACACTCTCAGGGAGAAAACCTGCGTTTTGATAACATCAGAATATTGTGCACTGGGAAATGATCAGAAGCAAAGTAGCTCACTTTAACGCCGAGTACTTTTCGTTGGTTTAAGATGGCGATAACAATGACATCCATGCATTTTACATTAGTTTCTAACATCCTCAACTCACAGTTAATGTGATACCGAATTGTAGAGCCGAGTAAAACCTAGCGGTTAGTATTGTATTTAGAAAAAACTAAATGCTATCAATAATGAAAGTGATAACTATCATAAAGTAGGACAAATTATATCGGAAATTTCACAAGTGAAAAGTCGCATAAGTTGCACTCGCATGGATTGCACTGATGTTATATTGCTCTAGTGTAACTCCTTGCAAGCGCTGATGTAACAAACACTGACAGCAATTCCGAACAATGCACCTTCAACCCTGAGCAACTTGAATATGTTAGATTTGGTAATTCGGTTAATTAGACTGGCTAAATAACGATGGTAACCGTTCAGCTGTAACGCCGTTTCGTTTCCTAGCTGCCGTGCTACTCAAAGAAAGTATGAGGGCTGAGACACTGCCAGACTGTCCAAGTCTAGCCAGGGACAATGGAGATATCGGGGTTGACTTTGAACCACGGACCTTCCTGTCAGTAAGTTCGCGCCCTTAACCACTGGCGAAGTCATTTCAAACTAGTGCAATGAAACCACTAAAGTATTTCAACAAGTTACCAGCATTTGGCCTTTTGTTCGAACACTTTAGAAGAGCTACCCAGCATCTAGAATCCGAGACCTGAATCGTTAGCCATTCTAAGAGTATGACTATTCATTGTCTTTGGTGCAG
The DNA here is from genome assembly GCA_004794785.1 of Opisthorchis felineus. Lineage (NCBI taxonomy): Eukaryota > Metazoa > Platyhelminthes > Trematoda > Opisthorchiida > Opisthorchiidae > Opisthorchis > Opisthorchis felineus. The sequence goes on from SJOL01009849.1 coordinate 972,807, forward strand.
CTAGGCTTGTTGATATTCACGTACAGGCAATCAAGGTAGACAAACACGCGTACACACAATCCCATCAGAAAGTCAAATACATCGTTTAAATCCATATATACGGTGCAGATCATCAGCTCTGACAATTATTTGGTGGCTTATTCCGCCAAAAAAATTTTCAGCTTCGTTTGGAACACAGAATAGTACCTTGTGGTAGTAGTAGGTGGTTAAGTCTGTGGGGAATCTATCAACTCACAACTGGAATATCTACTTTGTCTTTTAACAAATCCTTGCAGTCCCAGCCGACATACTTATAAGGCATGGTTCATCTCAGGAAGTAAAGAGGGAGCAATTTCAGAGACGCAAAATGACAACAAACTGTCAACTAGCACAGCCTCCTGAGCAGGCTCAACAGTGAAACGGAGAACTTTCATTAGGCAGTGAATGAGAACAATAGGCTTCAAGACAGGCATGACTTGAGGATATGCAAATAAACGTCCACCCCATTTCCTCACCCCAGGCATTGATTAAACAGGGAAAAGTACATACGATGATGGACTGCGTTGCAGGTGAGAATCTAGACGGTACAAAAAACCGTCGTGTATAAGCTTGCATGTGAATGATCTTAAGTACAATTGTCTGACTCCTTGATAAATGAATACTGTTATTGAAAACTGGCTTAACAATAAGCCAGGGTAAACTCACAAGACGCAAGTTACTAGTTACGGGGTGTTCTCACTGCTTTGGGGCGCTTATTTTCTTGTTGTTAACCTGTTCACTGAGCTCAGCAACTGATTTGGAAACGTTCTTTCAAGGTCCTAGGAAGACATATTAGTGTGCCATTTAGTTGGTTTTCCTAGCTTGCAGGTACTTTTAAGTGTCTAGCAGCTTTAACATGAAAGGTAGAGGAAACATTTATTTAACAGCAGACCGGTGAGGATTTCGCAAGTGGACAATAGGACTTCAAATCAACTGTCCATCTTGATGACCAGGCCAACAACAAATGGACCGGAACTCCAAACATGCTATAACACTGTCATCATGCATTCGTGGTCTAAACGGAAGTGCAATAAATGTCGAAGAAAGCAACTTGTTAGCGGGAATAAAGTAGTTTTCCGTTTGCTTGCTAGCCAGACCTACACCGTGCGATTTGATATTCCTGTAGCTGAATAAATTCCGTGATACCTGGGGTTAGCCACTAAGCAATATGTGCGTCTCAAAGATATCGTGCTGAGTTAGGGAAAAGATCATATGTACACGTTCTGCAAATTAGTATCTACTACCAACGTAGCCAAACAGGACCGAATTTCAATCTTAGTTTTCAGAGAAACCCGTTTGTGCACACAACACTGCATCCAAGTTTGTCACCGGAACTCCATATTTTCCGCTGACTTCTTATCAGCAATTAACACCTTTAATCGGGAATCAAGCCAACATTTACAAGACTGCTATTCTGGTCACCTGGTGTGAATACCAATCCCCCATGGTTATTCCTCGTTGCTACACAATATGACGATTATTTCTGATTGTCTAAAAATTCTTTTGCAAGTGTGTGGACAACAAACTAACTGAGAGGGTACAACACTCACTTGAGAGGAGACAAAAGTTTTTTCTTGGGGTCATAAAGTTTCGCGCCCTTATAAACTCGCTCCGCCAGTGTTCTCCAGTTTGCTCAATCAGGTGGAACTTAAAACCAGTAGTTGGCCAGCTCAGCGTTTTTATGAGGTGTAACATAAGGCTGTCCATATAGATCTGAGTGTCGGAAATCACCAGGCTGTCATGCTGAAGTATCCTATCACTTTGCCTGGTCATGATAACCAGTGGAAATTTTAATCACTTAAACGTCAGCATGTAGAGTTACAACAACCTTGCATTAAGGCTAAATGTCTGATACCTAATTATGGGATGTGCGCCAAACCAAAGATTGTATACGTGTTAACTCTGCAGTGTTTTGTGCGTTAAACCCATGGATTGTTGCTGACTCCAAGCTTCAGCAAATTCGGTTCAAGTTGGCAGTCACGTAAGACTCGTTGCCACAAATGGCTGAACACCTATTGTGTTTACCGCGTATAAAGTAGACCGAGCGGCCCCTTATGGTAGAATATGAACTTAATCAATTAGCTGATCGGGTTACGAGTCCATCTGGACTCCAGTTTTGACCATTCAGTATGTAAATGCATCAGAGCCGGATGTGAAACCTGGAATCCTTACAAGTTCAAACGTTCCTTTCCTAAGCTCGTGAACATCGAAAGTCGATTATCCTGCTGCTGTTCAGTTGAAATTAACTGTAGTATTTGATATGGTTTGATAAATTTCCTGGATGTAAACGAATCATTGTTGATTTGTTTCCCACACTACCTTCGTTTGTTACTAGTATCCACTTGCCCCACTCATTCGACGTGGTTCACACCGAAGAAGATATAAGTAGAGTCGAGTTTTGCTCGTTATTACAACACATTATCGGTCGTTCCGGGGCATAGAGTGCTAGGAGTGGTACTCTTACTTCACCAGCGCAAAGTGAACGCTACGAAAATACCCCATCCGAACATCCCTGAGTGATGTGCACTGTTTGCTAGGCCCAAGTTGATTCTTCACTGCATCAACGTGTTCGTGCAACGTATTGCATTGTTTCCGTTATTAACGAGCTAGTCCACAGCGCTTCTTGATATCACAGCCATAGTTTACCCAAAAGGAATTCAGAATAGCACTTTTCCTATTTCAGGTACGCCGTTTGTGATAGTTTCTCCAAGAGACACGGAGAATCAAGAACATATGAGGCTAGTTAGACAAGAACTTTGATTCATCGATACTCACGTCTGCATTCAGCAACTTGGCGGTGAAAAGATCCTGTTCAGAGAATGGATCTCCATAACCGGGGGAAATTTTTAGGGTTTGTGAGGCTGAAATACAACAAATAATGGGTGTTTTGAGAAGAAAGTTCTAAATAACTTGTAACTTACCAACTTAGTGAACCTTGAATAGCCTTTAGGAATCTTCGGGGTCGAAGTCTCATGTCTCGTTATATGCACATGGCATGTAGGCTTGTCGGCTTCCCTGAATTTGTTTTTTTTTTGGGGGGGGAGGGGCTAAAATTGCTAGACGTTGCAAAGGTTTATAATCGACACTGCTCAGTACACTCTCCAGGTTCATTTCGCTTCTAGCGGTGAATATATTCACCAGTCATAGACTAGATGAGAATACAAAAATAATACCAAAGACATCATGATTGAGTGTATCACAGTAACTTACATTCTGGAATGTTTTGTATAGACGTAAAGATGGTCTCAGCTCATGCAGCGAGGTTTACTGATGAGCCTTTTTTGTTTTTATTGTCAAACTCTCCTGTTATTTGTTAATCGTAAGCGAACTATCCGGCTCATCTAGGCATGCTGAAGAACTTTGGATACAAAGGTTGCAAATCCCTTCATGGGATCTCCGAAAAAAATGAGTGAAAAACCTGAGCAACCAAAAGGACTGTACTGAACTCGAGTTTCACTCATCAGCAGTGCATATCCCTGGTCGTGCAGGTGTTTGAACTCCGGTCATCTGACATACAAGGTGGGCGCGTTATTACTACCCCACCAACGCAGTGGACGCACTAGAATTAGCACTTCTGAACAGGAATACATGTTCACACTTCGGCAAACACGAAGTCGATAGTTCGGATCTGCGTCCAGGTTTCATGCAGCTGGACTCCTCATTTAATGAATGAGTAATCAAAGGTGGAAAGCTGTCGTTGCTTTCAGTGAGATATCACATGTGGTATCTGATTTATATCAGTTGATCGCATCAGATTGCAGGCTGTGTAAATCCACCGCTGAAAAGGTACACTCTATCCAACGATTACGTTGGTAACACCATACTTATTATCGACCGTCCAGTTTGGACTACAATTTATCGGCAAATATTAACAAAGGTGCTACACAAACAATACTCTTTTTGAACGGCAGCATGGTGAAAATTTGATCCCGGGGAGTGCACCGCACAGGGCTTGTTAAGCAGATGAACCATTCTTCCTCCAAAAGACTAATTCCCTTTTCAATGTAGCCAAGTGCAGTTTGAACAAAGCAGTGAGAACAAGTGTTATGCGCTGACTGTTTCACATCATCACGTCTTCCTGACAGTCGACAGACATTTAACTAGGTGTACGGGAAACTGAGAATGTAAATAGAGCCAAACTAATTAAAGGCACGTGTACAATATGGAAATCGAATGGAATCACACCATTATCCGCTACCGGCCTTATAAGCTGCAAGCTATCTGACCAAGTACCAGGCTTGCACCGATCCAGAAATTTTCACTTGAGATTCCGTCCAGAACAGAAACCAGCAAACTTTCGAAGTTTGCCGAGGTTATCTGCATTCGCAATCAGAAGCTAAATCTGTGTAAATGGAAGCGGCTTTTCGATTTATACACCCACCCACCGTCTACCAAGCCAGTGTTGGCAAAATAAACGCACAGGACAGACCATGACTTGGCAATTAAAGTGAAAGCGGCTACGGTCAGCCTAAGTGCTGTGGGATCTTCGCCCCTCCCGCGCTTGGGCTCACATGATTTTGCTTGCAGGTGGTTAGAAACCCTGCAGGACATGACACGCAATCGATCCAAGTGACACACATAGTGTCACTTTCTAGCCGGGCTACCTAGCAAAATTTCGCTTGTCGTCGTATACTGAGTTTATGTGGGTTGAGATTCGCAAAAGATGCTGAGCCAGTCCCCCTAATGGCGCATCAATGCAACATGATACCTAGAGTCTTGTAGTTTAATTCTTACCAACGGGTAGGCGTCTTATTCGTGATAATTTTCTTTGCGTTAGCTCCCGTCTATTCCCTTCAATTTCTACTCCTTACTCTCATTGGTGGATGGCAGTTAGGCGCCACTGTGTATTGCCGGCGTATTATTGCCACTGATGATAATGGGGATTCGCTGATTCTATTCTGTCAACCTACGGAACAAGCTTTTGGCAGCAAACCGGTATTTTTTTGTTTGTTGTCGACTGTTACTCACTACCACTGCTGGATCAGCTATCAGCTAATCGGTATACTCAGCACTCAGTGGTTAAGGTGGATGCCAAATACTCAGGTATCTATCTTCCGTATCAGATTATGATTTTTATAGAAACGTCCTCAGAGGCAGTAGTCTGTTGGGAAAACAGAAAAATATACTACATCAACCAGGAATTTCCACAGTTTGCACACTCACCATTATTCTCTGGGTTGGCTGCTGTGTGACTGGATTTTGTGGAGTCCGGTGATTGTTTTCTTACGTCAGATTTCAAATAGTCCATAGCCATTTCATGAGAAATACCATTTTCGGGCACAAATTCAACAAGTGGGAGTTGTTCTAGACAACACAACGTAGGCATGACATCTGTACAAACGACGTTTCCGATTGGAAAAGTAACTAAGAGCAATCAGAAGACCACAGCGTGCAAAGCACAAGCGACTGAGTACATTTAATTGGACCAAATCATAAAAAAACGATGAAAACGGCTGTCTCCTAAAGAAAGAAATTGAGTAAGGGTGCGCTGTATGAGGTTTATGTCACTGACTTGCTCCGCGTCCGCTGTCGGTTACAACAGAAGTTTATATGGGATGCAAAACCAGTGCGAACGGCAAAACGATATTTTCTGGGCAAAATTAAAGGTGAACAAAAAACATGTTAAATGTGTATTGAAATGAAAAATGCCTGCATATAAACGTGCTTTTGGGGTGTACACCATTCATTATTCACAACTCAGATGTCTTGATGTGGAGGATTACTGTATGCAACCTGGCACTTTTAGAGCTATTCCACTGGAAGTGTGCGTGATGGGCTACAAGGTCCGTCATAAAAAGCACCTTCTGGATGGATGGTGGATCGCTTTGAAGCTAAAACACCTTGTAGTTTTCCTGGATCAATGATTGTAACATTTGGAAAAGAAAAGGTTACTTAAAATGGCCTCAAGAGACAGTCACGATTACTCCATTTGCTGCTCATTTAGGTCGTCGATTTTATAAATAATCTGAACGACGAGTGGACGAACAAGTAGTTATATGTGGTGCCAAAACACGAGCACCGAAGCTAGAAACCACACACAGTCACTTTTTGTGATCTGCTAGTACTGGGATAAAGATTATTAATATCTAAAGGGGGAGCTTTAAAACACTTACCCTCCAGATCGGTAGACAGACGCAGCGTGATCTTCAAGCGGAGAACGGAAGCAGGTATGTTTTAATGTTCACCACTATTGCAGT
>SJOL01009849.1:980724-1016265 GCA_004794785.1 Opisthorchis felineus
AGATGGTCTGATATTTCCCCAAGGCATATCAGACATATCAGATTTTTCTTACAGTCTGTCGATCGCATTTCATCAATCTGCTAATTTCTGAGTGGTGGCGAATCACTCGACTGTTTGAGACGCCAGTCATCAACAACCATTCCTCTTGAACTTCAAATACATCCCAGATTGTTGGATAATTTGTGCACGGATGTCTAAGGAGTCGATCTAATTTTTCTAGTTAGGTAGTATGTTATGATCTGTAAAATGCACTGCTATTTTCATACCACGGAACAAATACCTTGTGCATGCAAATTTTACAAGGCTGTCAATATCAGTGTCCTAATGTATTGAGAATTTTTAGACTAAAACTTGAGATTGCCCTTTTATCAGCTGCTTCGCAGTCTAGCCAAATTCACTAATATTTCCAGGAAGCTTTCCTTCGATAAAAAGGGCAAGAAGGATACAAACTGGGATTTTACAGGAAAATACGGACAAGTTGCGGCATGAGTGGGTTAAAGGAATTCGTGTTATCACGGACACAAATGGGGGCTGCAATGCAAATCGAATCTAAGAGTCCTGTATGCTTCTATTTATCTTATCTTGCTACCTGGAAAGCCTTTAGTCGTTCAAAACCTGAGAATGAATAGGTTCTTTCAAGTAGCTTTACACTTGAACAGTTCGGTCACAAATCTCAGTGACATTCGTCAGTCGTCTGCACCTTTTTCCTGGAAAACTGATCACTCGTTCCACATCCAAGCACCACTTTAAATAATGTCTAATTTCTGCGTGAACTCGGTGCCTTTCATACGACTTGCTACTGATCATCACGTCTACAGGTCTTATGAGACGAGCAGGTGCCAGATTGCACTAACATGACATACATGGACGAAACTAGTAAACATCACTGTGGCAAACCTCAAACTCTCACTTACCCATGGAAATGAAAGAGAAAACAAACGGTTCTTTGCAATTTATACACCGGTTTCCATAATTGCTCAACAGAGGGTTGGTAGTGGAACAGCGGTAGCACATGACATTCAAATCCTGCACAAAAACGACAGAGACTAGCAATGTTGATCAACGAATCTGAAAACAAGGCTACTGTTCTCGGTAGGACTACACGCAGAAATTATTTCGTGTGTGCATTATCCATTCAACGGTCATGCATACATAACGACGTAACAATCAGCCATATACTAACCTCCTCAAAACCCAGTTGTTTAAATAAAAGTGGCGAGATCCGTGAGTCTGACAACATCCAGGCAAAATGTAAAGTAAATGAATTTATTTCAAAATGTTTGATAAGGTACAGTCATGCAAAGTACTTACCATTTGCCGGTATTTGTGAGAAGCTTCAGAATATAGCCACACGGAACAATTCACCACTATTTGTTGATGTGAGTGGTGGTGCCATACATGGGGTACATAATTCAGTAGAAACTGAATATTTTTTGTCCTCTAGCAACTATACTTCGAGCCCGTTCAACATATAGTGTAAAACTTGCAAGCTCAGTCATGAATTTTTCTGAAGGATGCTGAAAATGTGGTCTCTCATTGCAGTTGCATTTACGTAAACCAGAGGAAAAGCGCAATGAAATGGCGGCGATTAAGTGATTAATTTCGTAGGAAGGGCCTTTAGGAAGGTCGCCAAAACAGTAAAACTAGGACGACCTAAAGATTACCCTCAGATGCTCAAACTCTTACCATGTTTCCTTAAGCGTTACAGACCCTGCTAGACAAGGTAGAACGTAGAACCAATATGGCAAGCTATGGGACACTTTGTCTGCTGGGGCTACATCAGAGTAGCGTAAACAACAAGGTTAGATTCTGAACGTATCATAAACTGTAACTAGTAAAATAACTTACATGTGGACGTGAAAACCCAGAACAGGAACTTTACTTTCGAAGCTTGGGGCGAAAAAAGTCGAAGAGATCATATTTCCCTTAAACGTCAAGTTAAGGCAAGATATTACGTGATTCTAATACACTATTTTGTGTCACTTTCGGTAGAGGCTGTTTTGGTTCATAGCACACGTTCACTCACATTCAGCCTTTACACTCCATCAGGAAGAACTTTGGTCAGGAAGCCAAGCTAGACATGCCTACGACTTAAATAAGCCACGTGAAGTCAACTTTAGTATAGTGTTACTCACTTCCGAATCCACACAGCGTTTTGCACGTATACTCAAGCTGGCCAGTTCGACCTTGTCACGGATGTCTGGTGGCAAGTGCAAATGTTGCAATCGGTCATACACAGCACGCGCCAGTTTGAATGCACCCAATGTGCGTCCGTGTTTGGCCAATGTGTGGAGAATTGACCTGAGCGACCGGCAAGTGAGGTCAAGGATCATGGCTTGAACGAATCTGCTCAAACCGATTGACATTAGCATCTTTTAATTGAAGAACATGTGCATATCGATTCTTACAAACGAGGAAGAGCAGTCAACCGAAAGGCTCACTGAGAGGCACGAGCCCGACCGGACAGCGCCAACTCGCCCATCTAATCCGAATAATCTGGTGATCTGTCAAAATCTGGACACTGAGGGTTTTAGTAACCTGTGCGCTGGACCAAAGAAACATCAAGAGGCTGTCAAGTTTAGTTAAGTTGTCAGTTAATGCAATGTGTTCAAGAAATCGAGCAAAAGGATACACCTTAGATACTGCTGCAACATCGTTAGTCTGGAGCATGTTGACCAAGTATCTTGCCATGTTGAAGTAAGTTTCTGTCATTTGTGAAGAAAAGGGTTCGTGCTGTAACATAAGGTGGAAAAATGCATTGAAAACAAGGAAGATTTACCGGCGATTTTAAAAAAAATGTTGTTCCCAAATAGAACAGATTAGGGTTGTAACGAAGCACTCACAAGTTAACTACATGTAGTAAAGCTTAGCAAGGCAGTGAGAAGATCCAGTGGAACTAGCATTGAGGAGCTCTTTGATCCAACACTTAAAAAACTTCTGTAGAATCCAATTCAGTTGGTCCTTTTGCTTCCATGCTTTTGCTGCAGGGATGAGTATACTGAACCTCACGAGAAACCTGTCCTCTAAGGAAGATCTGGACAAGTGAACACTAATATACCTAGCTAGATGAATTTATTCGCCGTACAAGCTCAATGTGCTGCATGCTGCTAAAGCGAGCTTACTGCTCCTGCAAGTGACCCGACAACACAGACGCTTGAATGGCGCTCGTAAAAATGGGTCCCTGATCGCAGGGTTGTGAAAACATCCAACGAGGACATAACAAGTTTGTTTATAGCAAGTTTAAAATAGTAGTCAAAGTACTTACTATATATCGGTATATGTTGGAATAAACGTAATAGATGTCGGCTTTCCTTTGCAAGTCGTAATACTTCTCTAAATGTTGCCTCCGCTTTTTTATATCTGGCGGGTGGGAAAAGATGGTTAACGTTGATTGTAAGGTTGAATAGCACGGGTGTTGCAGTTTCTTGTTGTCTTTAAAGCATGCTCATGATATCATCCGTAGTTAATAATTTACATAAAAAATGCATGATCAAAGCTGACGTTTACACCAGCAAAACCCGAGCCTCTTAAACCGACTTCGTTCGTCACACCACACTTATGCATTTGAGTAGATAGAAGTTACAACTCAAGCAGACTAGCGCCTTCTAAATCCAAATGTAAGGCCATTCAACTGTCTGGTGAAGAAAACAGCCTAAAACCTGGACCTCATTCGAGAAGGTTGAGGTTGCTCGCCTGTAATTACCTGCCTTCTACGGGCTCCGTTGATAGAGCGCTGACTGTGATACTCTTTCGTGAGCAGCAGCACTCTGAGATATTATTAGGGCCTCTCCATCCATGCGCAGGAGTCAGCCATCAGAAGGTAAGTAATTGAATGAATTCGCTATTTATCAAAGAAACTGGAAGATTATCCCTTCAAAAACCGCTCTTGATAGTTTCAGGGCTTGTAGGCCCAAGGAGGCATTGCAAGCAGCAGGGATCGAATTCTTTATAATGCCCTAACAATTGTGCTGCCAGGCAAAACGGGTAAAAAACTTTTGCCACATACCAATTGAAGCACAAATTCCTACTGGCAGCTGCGCACTCTAGTGCTAAGAACCGCAACGGTCAGCTGATCTCCAAAGTTACTAAAAACGGTATGCTAGACAAGACTGTCAGAGTAGTCATTTCGACAATTGTATTCCCGAGATAAATTAGTAATTACCAGGTTAATCACGCACCGAATCGCAAGGCAGCAAGATCTAGACAACCAAAGCCTCCATTTTATCAAAAGGACCGTACGTGGAGGAACCCTAATTAGAGGAACACATGGACGGAAGTTTTTTTGTCACCGAACATAGCATCACAATGAGTCGGAGGTAAAATGTCATCAGCCCACCAACCTAATTTGACTGAAGGACTGTGAAGATGCTATATAGTCTTTATGGATTACACAGGCGCACGAGCCATCGCACAACCCACTGATGTTGTGACCCAACCCACATGTTGGGTCATGCGGAGGTCTCTAAACACCTTACCATACGCAATGGAGTCTAGCACATTCATCGTGAGGTGGTCCTATCAAGTAAAATCATTGATAGAGATGGAGTCGAATTCACTAATTTGGCACCCATGTAAGCATAATCTCTGAGTTGGGCGTGCTTCACAATATCACGCATACTAAAGGCACTGAAAACACAACAAAGGAAACTGTTTGAATGAATATGAAGACGTTCGATAGAAAATTTGTTCATCAGAAATGTGTGTATTAGGCTACATATCCACTGCCGCAGTTGAAAAAGTTTTTTCTTACTCAAGCCTGGACATTATTCAGACCGTTTTCCATTGAAATCGACCCTGCTGACGGCTCAGCTGACATTACTGCATGCCAGGATAAGGACAGAATGACAAATGCCGAACAACTTCTCAGAGGCATTTTACTAAAAGAGATTTCCGTTTTGTCGATGTGATATGGGCATTATAATTTATGAAACATTGACGTGTCACCCCAATCTGCAAAAGTGACAATCACATTCTGATTTTTATAAACCCAATAGTAATGCTTAATCCAGAAAGTGACCTGGGCAGTGGACTCCTGTCACCTGATACAACTCATCGTAGTCATACATAGAACTCAAATATGTACTCAGGAATTTTGTGCATGCTGCGTGATGTGTCAGTTAGTGACAGAGTAAATTGTAAGAAACATAGTAACTGGTCTAACCAAGTGAAAGCGTAGTGACAAAGGGAACTTTAATGTGTTGCTTTTTCATAGTAAAAGTAAAGCACAACTTCCTTCTGGATGCAAGTAGATTACAAAAGAAACAGACGCTTAACGAGGAGATCCAACTAGACCGGATTTAGGTATTTCATCTTTGATATTGATGAGATTTTAAACAGTGGAAGCTCAAATTAATTGAGGCTATATCGCTTACTGACCACTGAAAATGAAGGTAAAGTATTAAGGCTTTCGAAGTGCACAATTTATCATGTCTATAGTCGGCACCTTAAACTTATTCAACGGTGGTACTTTTGACCTTGGAAGAGAGGTTTGAATACACCACCACCGAGTACCTCGTCATTACTTTATGGATAAAAGCGGTTTCAAGCTAAGTAAAGTCCCATTATGTCATCCACTATTAGTGGTCAAAAACTACCCTATTATATCGCATCATCCGGAAGATACCTTTTGTATCTCTTGCCATTTGAAGACACTGGGTAGAAAGCTTCCAGTGGTAGAACCCAGCATCTTCGAAGCGTGATTCGGTTGCTGCACAAGTAGCCAGTTGCTCCAGAACCCGAATTGCTTCTGTCTGAAGGCCACCTTTTGCAAAGGCTAGAAAAGAGAAACATATCATAAAAACCGCGGCGGTGATCTAAAGGATCTTAGTCTACAACAATTCTGCATTAAGCACACCATCATTATCATCCCCAAAATTAGGACATAATTCAATACAACCACCAAAATTGCCTAAAGAATTCTATTGCAAAGTGGACAAAGCTTTGACGGTTGATCAGAGTATTTGTAAAAGCTAGAGAGATTCGGTAGTTTTAATTGAGAATTCGTTTGTTAAATGAGGTCAGTCGATGATGAAATCACGAGAATGGCTGTACAACTGTTTCATCGGTTGTCCGCGTCTCACAACTGATTGGGGGAATTCAAAAACCTGTTGTTTCGTTAATATCCATACAGCTAAACGGTGACGTGCACTAGGGCATTGACAGACCTTGCTCATTACCGACATCTTTTTTGGTTTCGTTAGAAAGGTAAATGTACCGAGATTCCTCTTGACCGATAGATCCACTAATTAGGGAATAATTTCCACCAGCCTTCACTACCTTGAGACTGAGAAAACCACACATGAGGTAACACTCGTACAGAAAGATGAACTCATGCAAATTGGCTTGATGTCGATTAATTTTGTCACCCAAATGTGTCCAAACACCACCTGGGTTGTACAAGCAGACCACAACAAACGCTTTAACTCATCAGACTGATAAGTGAACGATTAAATCACCTAAGGTAGGATTCAGTCTACTGAATCTAACTTGACCTCATGATAATTTCTCCATTCATTTGTTTGCTCCCACCATTCACCTTCCTCAAAGGCCATCCTGTCTGACACTGGTATATTAGTATGTGTGTGTGAACGTGCGCAGCTGACCTACTTACATGTGCACGTTCCTGTCCCAGTTGCTGAGCCAACCCTGACTTGCTCTGCCATGATTTCTTTATAATCGCACCGTCAATCAGAATCAATAGACTGGCCTCGGGATCGACTACCGTAACCAACACTACCGAGCCAACATTCCGCTCGCCGTTGTTTGGTGTGCGGATCTTGACACTGCACTGTGCTGGTCAGTGAAAGACTTGCGCACTTGTTGACGCCACGAACGTGGACAACTTAGGTTTGCTCATCTTTGTGTAAATAGTACCGTGGAATTTCGAACCCAATTATTCGTTTTGATATTCGGGATCGTCAAACCTACGCATGACTGAAGGTTTCGTATCTGGAACCTCAACACAGTCAACAGTAAACCCCAAATAAAGAGAACAATTGGACATGGTCCTTCTCTGCCAGCTGAAGCCAATTCAGTGCGAACCGTTCGTGAGTTTTACTCAAAGCTGGGCTTAGATGTGGATAACACAATTCTTCCTAGTAGAAAGGGCAGAACACTAACCAAATCCGATTTCACTTCCTTCGGACGCCAACACCTTTTGAGCAGCTGCAGCCGGGTTGTTTTGTCAAGCTCTGTTTACTAAGACAAGGGCCGTCTGATGAACCACTGAGACCAAGTAACAAGCAGCAAAATGAATAAGGATTTGGAACGATGCACTATGACGATTACAGTAGTTTGGATGGATCTCGAGTATCACAGGCTGAACGACCGTACACTCATCTAGTGTCGCCTTCAAACGACAGGTAGGGTGGGAGAAAGTAAACAGAAATGTTTGACGCAAACTAACGGGTTCAAGAACACACGGTATAAAAGGAGAACATACGCATAGCAGCGGACTCTAATAGCCGACTTTCCATTAATCGTCTGACGTCCCTAGGGAGTAAGTCCGCTGTTCACCACGATCATGTCACCGAACTTCACAAATGGTCCGTTACACTTCGGCCTAATCGACAAAACAGCAGCTGATGTATGTTAGTGCTATTAGTGAAACTCTTATTTGGCTCTCACACTTTTGCCATTGTTGGAATCCACTGGGAAGCTGCCCTTACCACAGCCATCAGTGCCAACCAATATCTGAAATCGTTCGTGTTCCGTTAGAGTAAGCAATTAAAACAAGTCCTCCACCACGGGCCGGGCGGTGGTAGTTGGTAGCGGGTTTAGATATTCACAGAGGTTTCTGAGATATTGATAAATCACAAATGAGAGAGTTGTGCGGTGTTCCTCGGCTTTTCAGCATAGACTAGCTTTACAGGCAGGATGAGATTTCTAATAAAAAGTCCCAGAACCCATTTTCTTGACGGAACATACTGCTTACAAGATAGCTAAAAACGGTCCGACAGCCTACTGCCTGTTTCACCCATCTTGGAGCCCAGATTTTGAGTTTGTGTCAACCTCATGTTAAAGTTGAACACCAAGTTGCATGCAACTGACGAAACACTCTCATCCGAAACAGGACATCTAAATGAGAATCAGCCGAGTATCCCGTTAACACCAAACTGGTTTGCAAACGAGAATATATCACCAAATCCTAGATAGCTTTCGAAACAGCCGACTAATCTGTTCATTGTTATACCAATTTCCATATAGTGCACGAATGGCGCAGCAATAGAGCACACAACTCTGGAGACACTAGAGTCTGCTTTAGGATTATCTGTGGTCACAAAGATCAAGTCCTTCATAGAATAAACCTTCTACTTGGTCCTGTGTGTTCTACATATTTGGGAATCGACGCATCAGAGAGTAATTACTCACCAGCCTGAGCTTCTTCAAATTTGTCATTTTCCGCTAGCCACTGAGCATATGGCAAATAGACGCGGCCAGTGTGTTCCGGATGTTTTTCCACTAAGCTGAAAGCCTGTAAAGGATTTGCTGTGATAGAAGACACTATCAATTCTGCTCAGTTTATCAATTACTTTTACAAATTAGGGTGTTAATGGCAAGCACTGAGTAGCAGGACTTCAAGGTATCGCGATTTTTAATTCACAGAAGATATGATGGTGGGGTTCGGGCGCAAGCATGCACTGAAGGCGTAGAAAGCTGTTTGAAAAAGAACTCGCGATAAAACCTTGTGTTATGTTGTAATGACTGAATGCAATGAAGCAATGAGCGGCAACCTGGTGACCTTATGAGCTGCTTGATCGGGTTGTTTCTTTCGCTGTTTTCAATCACTCGCCTGTCTCGTGTTGGGGTCGCTGACAGTGCAAATGACATCTCCGGTTAAGATGCTTTGTTGCGACATCACTGATCAATACCCTTTGTAACGTTTCAGGTCAGGACATAGCCGAGAAGAGTTGTCCGGAGAGACAGATAGTGCACACTGGTATTCCTAGTAGGTGAAGCTATTAGTAAAACCTGTGAAAAGTGATAATCTCATTTAAAGAAGGCAAACCGCTTCTGCCAAAAACCAATGTCATTGTTAATTTACCACATCTTTTAGAGAGACAGTGGCCAAATCTTTGGCTAATATATTTAGAACAATAGCGCTGTGAGTACTCAGAGGGCTGTACTAGTTCGGTACAATCGAGGTAGTATTTGGACGTCAAAATTTAAAGGTTGTTGTAACCAGGTAACTTCTGTTACCAGAAATCATGCTACTCACAGTCACTTCGCTGTCGATTTTTTAACTACAATGCATGAAGGCGTTCTCTCACCTCTTCCCAGTTTCTTGCTTCCACGTGCAAAGCAAGTTGGTTTTCAACGTCTCCGTACCTAGCGTAACAATCCGCAGCAAAAGCGTATTCACCGAGTCGTGCCAACTGTATAGCACAACGTTCCAGACAATCCCGATCCCCTTTGTCCAGTCTCCGGCTTATTTCAAGTAGCCTGAGAAAGGGAGGGGGGGGGGAAACGGTGCAGATGAATAACACTAAAGTGCTGGGAAAACACGTGTGCACATTAGCACTTTCCTTAGCACGTGTGATACAGATACTTGTCTGTTTGAGTGGTTCTAACACCATGTCAACATACCCAGGCCACTAGCTTCTAAGAAGCGATACCGAATGACTACATAAAATAATAACTAGTCTATTAGAAAACCATTCTCTTATTGAAAACCAAATTCTTCGAACCAAAAAGGAATGGCATTTTTATCATGTGCAAATAAAAACTGGCAGAACAACAAAGAATATTCACAAGGAGCCATCCAAAGCTGTTGATTGGATTTATTTGAACAATGCATTTGGCATCTACACACGGTGGTTGAGATATAAAAAGTTTTCCGGAATCTGTTCGAATCCATTGATTGATCAGTCACATTGGGAATCCTGCTGTTCTCAGCACATGGTACTAACTACGCTGCTGATTTTTTATCCGTGTCCTGAATTTGTTTAGCCGATATTCTTCGCCAAAACCGCACACACGAACATTCGATCTGGAATACTGCAGTGATGAAACATCCGGAAACTCTGGTTCATCTGTCCCTCAAGCTTATATGTGTACGTATAAGTCCAAGAACACTCTGACGTAGAAGCAGGTATTCAGCCAAGTAAAGTAACCCCACGTAGAACGTTGCGCAGTCAGTTTCACTTGCATGAAGGTGGAGCGGTTGTTCCAGCAGATTTATGGTTTCGATTAGAGAAGAGATTCTATCTTGTGTAGCATACACTAATTGTTGCTCACCTTATCCACAACGGAGATGGTCAAGTTGGTTGGCAAATCGGTGGTTACGCAGATGAACAGGAAAGAGAGCCAGAAACACATTATTTGAGAATCCAGTGATTCAGAACGTCAACACCACTTTGGTATCCTTTCGGAATATTTGGCGTAGAATTTAAGGAGCGAGATGGCTCAAGTGGTTAGAGCGCGAATTTACTAACCGAAAGGTTCGTGGCTCGAACCCGACCTCGGCCTCTCGACTTCCCCTGCCTAGGCTTGGGCAACCTGGCAGTATCTCAGCCCTCGTGCTTCCTTCGGGTGGCATGGCAGCTGGGCCCTGGAAGGGTGTTACAGCTGAGCTTAAGGAGCCGATCCCAAAACAGCAATGACTGCACTGGTGACATCAAGGTACGACCCTCCAAGTTTACAACAGCCAAGGGGCGAAACTTTCAGGCACTTTTTCTGGTATATTTCATGGTGAATAATGTCTCTAGCTAGTGACGTTGCAGACTGCTCTAGTTGTTAGATGCTTTGAGAACTGAAGACAGTAATTTCCTGTGTGCGACTTACAGTCAACAGGCTGAACAGCATATACATCGCTGAAACTTGAAACTTGAGACACAAACTGCAAACACTTCACTTGGAATTCCCGCCAACAAATATAGATCCCTAGAATAACCCAACATTCAGTCTAATTCATTCAGTCGATTCAGCCGAATTTGAGTTTTTCTAGAATGCTATCTACCTGGTTTCTACAACATTCCGACAGAATTTTCCAAAATTGGTTTTAGGAGAGACATAATTCACCCTGACCTTTTAGTATGTTGTCCGATAAGGTCTTAAGTGTGTCAGTTGTGGGATTTGGAGGTAGAAGTGTGTTGTGACGTTTAGTCTAGAATGCGTGTGAAGCAGTGTGACGCTAACAGTTGGTGTTAACTTCGCAGCCTCCAATTACAACTACATGAACGAACTCCGGATTAGTGCTGCTTAAGTCCTCACACCATGCCCTAAAAGTTACCACGTACTGTAGAGCAGTGTTGCCGTTTTTCAGCCGGAAAGGTTTAGTCTGGTTTTATGGTTGCATGTATATGTTGGAGTGTGCAGGCGCTGGATAAAGCATGCTAGCTGCTGTAGGTTAACAAAGTCCAATTCAGTTATAGTACGCTCAATTATTTCAGTGAAAGCAGATGCGCACGAGTATTCAATGAGCTTGGCGATGAGAATGGTACAGAAATATTTATGGATGAATAAGGGACTATCTTTGGTTCGGTTCAGCGGACGTGTTTGCGGCAATAGCATCAACTTGCAGTAAGTTATGGATGCTCACGGTGGTCATTAAGATGTTACTGCCTGGATCCAGAGCACCGAGCCTGAGATTGCCCAGTAATTAGAGAGCAAATTTACTGACCGGGAGGTCTGTGGTTCGAACCCGCCTCTGCATCTCGACTTCTCCTGTCTAGGCTTGGGCAACCTGGCGATATCTCTATCCTGGTGCTTCCTTCGGGTGGCCTGGCAGGTGGGCAGCACAAGGGTGTTACAGCACACCATCCTCAACATTTTACCGTGTTATTACTTGAATTTAAAATGCATGCAACAGTGTCAGTTGATACGACCAGTCGAATTCCCTCAACACGATGGGTGCCGCTCCATAACGACGACTACCCAAAAGAGGTCTTTGGTGCAAGGAACTACTGTATGGTGCATGTTCACTAATGACACACTTTTAAGCACTGTCAATTTTGCTTTTCAGGCTCATGCTACTACGTGTTTTACAGGCACATGCAAGAAAAACAAGAGGAAAAGAACGGAATAGTCCGTCTCTTTCAAACAATTAAACTATCTACTAATTTCAATCCATAGTAAACCACAGGAAATTATTTATTTGCCTGTATTGGGGTATAAATGCTTATCTAGAAATTCATCCTCAGAAATGACAAAAAACACAGCTTCTGACTTCACCGCTCCTCTCCTGAGCACTTAGATAAAACGAATGCTTCACTCCGCAGAACTTACACGTCCGTCCATCCGTGTTCCCCAGCTAATTCGATGGCTTTGGCGAATTCGCCTGCGTCCATGTACATTTTCGCTGCTATGTGATGTTCGTTGGTCGACCGTGCCCAATCTGCATGCTTGGTCATCAACTGCTTCTGTTCCGCGTAATCCCCACCGGCACCCATTGCCTCCCGAGCGTCATCAAATCGTCGTAAATCGGTATACATTTCAACAACACGACGTAAGCCGCCAAAATCAGCCCCAGCCCGGGTGTATAGGGCGGCTGCCTCACTAAACTTTCCCAGGTATGTTGCTACATCACCCATGGCCATTAAAGCTCCAGGGCTTGGTGTCGTTTCGTTTTCAGACCACTCCGCCCGCCTGCGACGTTCCTGTAAAATTGGGATTTGGATTTCACGTGTAAGCAACTGCATCAAAGAACTGAAATACCTAGTGCTTTCTAGCTGTCAACACAGTTGTGGTTTTTCCTTGTCCATCGGATACAGTGGTTGATCTTCCAGCAAAAACAGGCAAACACAACTAATTTGTTTAAATTGGCTGCAAGGTATATTTATGGTTTATTTTCAATTGAATCAGGTATGAAAACAACAAACAAATACTCCCATTCCCTGCGTTGCACGAGCCTTGATGG
Source organism: Opisthorchis felineus (assembly GCA_004794785.1). NCBI lineage: Eukaryota > Metazoa > Platyhelminthes > Trematoda > Opisthorchiida > Opisthorchiidae > Opisthorchis > Opisthorchis felineus. The sequence goes on from SJOL01009849.1 coordinate 993,581, forward strand.
GTCCAATAGAGTCTGATGTGGGGTCAAAGCATTTGATAAAAATCCAAAAAAGAAATCGAATACCATCAAGAGCTACTGAATTTATAGTCTTTTCCTCTCTATCGAGTTTGTTACTCAGAGGCCGTAAATGGGCAATTCAGAGACACACAGATAACCATAGTTGTATTCAGATTGATTAGATGGTGGGTGTGCCGGATCGATCAGATTAGCCAAAGCACCACCAAGGTTTTAGCCGTGAAACGGCCAAACAATGAAACCGGCTACCTCAATTAATACGCATCATATTGAACAACATTTTGCGGACATAGTAACAGTGAACCGAAGCTTGGATCACATAGTACTCAACAACCTGAACTACAATGTGTCTTCGGGATTCGCTTATTATGTTTATCACCGTGATACCGCGTAATATGGAGCAATCCTAGATGTGTCTTACTGACAGCGCAGCATTCTGTAGCAAGGCATGTCGGATAAAAGAATGACAAAGTGTGGCTATCTCACCTCTAGCTGCTGGATGAAAGCCAACATCAAGGGTTCACCCAGCCGAATGTAAGCATATTTTGCAATCTGAAACAGAATAAAAAGGGATGTTCGAAATTTCCCTTCGAGGGTTACTTCGAAGGCGCATTCAACTTAAAGCGCCTGCACTTACTTCAAGATTTAACTTTGACAGTGCCGCCTGGCCGAGCGCAGTCCAGTCTGGATCTGTCAATCCATGACATGACATTTGGCGAGCCTCATTAAGATGGCCGGCTTCCAAATAATAATACATTGCAGGTGCCAAAGAAACTTCGACTCGATTTATTGTGTTTTCATGCAAACAATGAATGAACGATCCACAGAAGCCCACGACGACGCCCTGGAAATGGAACCATGCTAAGCAATCAGCACCACGGCAAATTGGTACACGACGCCTGTCGAAGATTTGAAAATGTAAGGATGTCTCACCTTCACATGCTGTGCATAGCTTGGGAATTGACCAGCCTTAATGGAGATGGAGTCATTTCCACTAAAACTAAGGAGTTCGTTGTTCGTCGTGCTCCAAGCCAAACTAACTACGTTTGGTTCCTGAAAAAAGGTCAGCGGATGGGAACATTAGTATATGCAATTCATTGCACCAGCAACACGCTGTGGGTAATTTTCATTTTTAGCTTTCGTCTTGTAAGTGAAGTCAATCTAAGATGAAAAGCCGAGAAGCACGACGCAGCTGTTTCGTGCTTATTGGGAATCACCAGCCGTGCACATCTCACAAACATCCAGAGAGTTTCAAACCCGCGACTTCCCGGTTAGTAGTTTGAATACTTGAATGTTCAGCCGAGAGCGTCTGGTCAGCATTGCTGTCCACCCGCACACAGATGGGATAGCATCACCCAATCTTCAGTCACGGTAACCATATCTTGTGGCCGCGTGTTGATTGGTACCTGGAGTGACGACTTTTTCAGTTTCACTCGTCTTATGACATTTTTCTTCCTCTGAGCTATTTATAGATTACTAACAATGTGAGCAAGCAGTCAAGACGTAACTAATTGATGCGGTTTCCGCGATTAAGAGTGAGTGGTGTCATAGCCCGTCCAAGTGCGACTTAATGACACTGCTGGTTAGCCGTTCATGGTCGAACGGATAAGTGTTCAAACTACTAACCGGGAGGCTGCGGGATTGAATCTCCCTGGAACTTTGGGAGATGCGCACTGCAGACGATTCCCAGTAAGCATGAAACAGCTGCACAGTGCTTGTCGGCATTTCAGCACGAAGTGGCTTTACCTACCGGACGAATCCCCGACTGAAAGTCCCAGATTCCCTCACACTACCAACATTTACTGTGGGTAAGCCTACAGGTTGTTAAAAATAAAGCATATCGTTACTGACTGTTGCGATTTCGAGTAGGCTCAGCTTCAGACGGTTTCTCATCTTGTGACTCCTAAACGAGGGTATATTTATTTTTCCACCAAACGCAATAAAACACCTGCCAAACACTCACCATTGAAATTGTCATAAAACTGTGAGGTTGATTTATTTACAAAATTTACAAGGTCTACACACAAGCAACGCCCTGAAAAATACGAAAAACATGTTCCCAGCTTCCTCTCCAATGATCTTTGGCGTATTATGAGCAACAGTTATAAGCCGGCTGAAAGAATTCGATTCAGACACAAACTGCTTCTTGTCAACCATGAGACTAGCCAATTGAAAGACCGCATCAACCTTAAGTTCACTGAATAGCTAATTTGGATGTGTCGAGCAAAGTGAAAATTATGAGTCAAAATTCGCAAACTCGACGGTTGGCTCACCTGGAAAAGCATCTCCTTTGTTCGAAGACAAAATATGCTCAATGTGTTGTTGTCATCAATCACGCCAAGCTTATCTCTGTTTCGACTCACGTCAACACAACGAATGCCACCGAGCAGTTTGACGAGTTGTATAGGAAAAGTATTATCCAGAATAACTTTCACCGCCTGCAAACGTTGAGTAAAAATAGACACACGTGAAGTTCAGATGCATTGATCTGACGTGGAGAAAGTGTCCTCAGTTGGTACAGTATCAGTCCGCCAAACAAGATGCGGTGGTCAACTTCCACACAGTCTCGTCTGGTTCCACACAAGATGTACGTGAACTCCACCATGGCAGGTTTATCACAATATGAAGGAACTCAGTGTAAGGTGCAAGCCTAGTGTGCAGCTTATCCGACGCCAAAAATTTGACTACAGTGTTTTACGGTGACAGCTAGTGGTTAGGGTGTAAGTTTGTTGAAAATCCAAATGCCCATTTTCTACCAATTAGTAAACATTAGATTATATAAGCAGAGGAAAACTGTCGAGCAGCAGTTACTATGGATGAACATAACAGATATGCTGAAGACTCTCCTAGTGGGATTCTGTTTACTCAAGCTGCTTTGTGAGTGAGAATCAGCTAGCATTTTAGAACTGACTGAACTCGGCCGCCCATTCACGGTCATTGTTGGCAAAACTTACTTGCATGACTTGACTTTGACTGACCCGGATACTTGAAGTTTTCAAACAGTCTTTCAGTAATATTTAGTAACTACCGTATCCCAACCGTGACTCGTAGTTTCTTCTGGTGAGTAGTTATGTGTACCAGTTGGAAAGAACATCAGTTCAGGTCATACCCGACAGTTGGATGTAAGGTATTCTGTTATCACAGCAGTCCGCTTTAAAATGAACAGAAAATGCATAGTATCTGCTTGCTAGTGATATGCACCGTTTTTTGGGTTACAGCCAATAAAAGATTTGTGCACCCGGACGCAAATTTTGAAGGCACAAAATTACAGCTAAATGAGAAAAGCATAACCAGATATCGGACCACTAAAGGCGGGCTTATGAAAATGGGGTTGAGTTCTCACCAGGTGTTATTAGCTAAGACAGCCGTAAGTGGAACAGAATAAAAGAGGAACTGAACCTCTGATAGGCACCCTAAAAAGAAGATTCTGTGTTTGCGGACAAGCTTACGGACAAGTACATTTCCCAATTTTTAATTGCACCTTGAAACATTATTCAGGACCCGCATAGCGAACTTACTCAGTTGCACGCCTCCGGAAGACTCTCTCCTGAAACAGGATTAATCGGCAGCTAGGCCCCATGGGAATAGAGGAACAGTAGATCCGGTGTAGGAAGACAAAATAAGTGCCAAGCTTCAAGATGAGATTGAGTAGTACCTGTATTATTCTGAGTTTGATAGTTCCGGATGTTAGCATTTGGGCTTCATAGAAAGTGCACGCACTATGACAGGAAGATCTGAGATTGTTAATCACAATACCAGTGATAAAAGAAATGTTCGTTGTGCCTCTATGCTGTACTTTTTAACAGCCTGTGAGTGCCGTTGACGGCACACTGTGATCAAGTGGGATGATCGGATTTGACAAACGTGGCAACTGCCCATTGCAATGTCATATACTTTTCAGCTGTAAAAGTTTACATTGTGTGGCACTATTAAAATGCACATTATATTAAGACAGTTAACTCAACTTGTTGGGCGTCCACCACATGGGCCTCCTTACAAAAACTTTGAGAGTATAAAAAGGACAGTTTACGTGCACGTTTTTCAGCAGCCCTTGCGGCTGCGCACCAGTCTTGTTTCCGACAGGTAGGTCCTTAGGATAGTGCTTCAAAAGTCTGCATTGATTGGGATTACAAAGTCGGGAAGGGCTTTCAGCGAAGAGGTCGAGATAGATGTGCGGCCGAAAATTGTTTAACTACCCGGTGGGAAATGGAGCCCATAATATTTGGTATATCGGCGGTTGAAAAACCTCCGAAAATTTCGCTGATTTACGCGTTCAACGATAGTAGACACGTTGCTTACTGTGTGTCCGGTTTGAAAAAATTCGAACCATAGTGTTTGACTGGCAAGTTAACCCATGATACCAAAGAGAACTGTGGTATGTTTTAACTCCATTTGTACCTGTTGTGTAAGGTCACGAGTTCACCTATTTAACGTCACAGGTTTCTCAAAGATACAACCTTTAGGGCAACTGTGCTGAAATCAGAAACAGAAGTCTTCGTGTTTTGTGCATGATAAAGGGTATTATTTTCTGAGACTTACTCGATAAAGTAATGAAGGTTCGTGCTATACGAGTCTCGTGAATCCGAGTAGAACAATATGAAATACTAATAGTACATCAGTGCATGAATAGAACTAGTTCCAAATATATCGTTCGATTGTACATGTTTACAAACGTTTAATGGACAGGCAAATTGGGTGGTCCAACTTTACTCACTTGTCCATTCTTCAGACCAACTAGCAATGTTTCACGTGTCGGCGGGCCACCAACAATCCGAATGTACCGAACAGCCCCATCCAACACCCATTCGCGTTCCCGTATGCCCTGACAAAGACATAGCAAGCGAACTCGTCGATAACCATTTCTTTAATCCCTCCTTTATATACCATCAAATAGATAAGCATATTTCGGAAGTACACTTTGTTAGGTGACGCTAGTCTAAGAGGTAACTCGTCAGTCGTAAGTTTCCACCTGATAGCGCAAATGTAAGAAACATGTATTTCAACATGGGTGACCTAAGCGGTATTCTATAGAAACACCTCTCTTGGGAGGCGGCCTATCTTTCAAATTCCAGGAAGATATTTAAATGGGTCGTTTGGTTCAGTCTCCAAAAGTAACTGCTTTTCAGGAGGAGCATGTAGGTCGCAATCCTGTTACAAATGTCTTGGAAGACAAAAACTTATTTTTGCTTGGACTTTTATTTGTGGGATAGAAGATATTTCTAACGCGAGCAGCATCCGCCTTCTGCGAAACAAGTCGTGGAGGTTTGACTTTATAATCATCTGTAAAGAGGTGATGAGTCATTGCCTATTAGAACAACACATGTTGACTGTTTCAGGTTCCACAACTAACTTCCGTGAAGCATTGAAGCCATTTAAGCATATTTGGCTTAGGATCCAGAATTCACCATATCTGGAATTTACCACAATATTGCCTTGTGCTCGATGAATGTGCATGGTTTTCAAACCGCTAAATTGTGACCATTCTTCACTTGTGAGCTTGTTTGGATGCAGACGCTTATAACGAGTCAGTATTATATCACGTGACTGACCCTTCTGGTGCCAGAATTGACTTTAAAAGGCCATGGAACATACGTAGAATGCCAGAATGGATGGCTACACGCCTCCATTTGTCCACTTCAAGCCACCATGGGTTAGAGAGCATTTGTTTTCATGAATAGCACCTTAATAATTTTCCGTCAGTATTACCAGGATTCTTCCTCTTTCGTGAGCCCACCGCACCTGCTTGTCAAAAGCGAATGCTGTCCAGACAGACAATATAGCAAACAAGAGCTGTTGATGCTCAGGTAAGCATATAGAAATGGGGTTTCTTGGCCTTCTATTGCCTTTTTGCATTTAAATACCTTATCAGTTTGCTTACAGGCTAAATCCTGACACCTGTACACAAACGCTGTGGTTTTATCCGCAGAAACTAACTGGTGGAAGGTCCCCGGTTGCTGCTGATCTTTCACGGTAATACCATGTGAAAGTTAAATGTTTTCCATAACATCGGACAGACTATAGTTGCAACAAGTTTCAGTTAGGTGTAGATGAGTTTTGGTCAAATATATGAAGAATCTGGATCACATCCGTAGTGAGTTTGAGCACCGCTCAGCTACAAAACTGGGTGACACTAACAGGGGGAAGAACTTAGGCGTCTAAAATCTTGGAACCTTCCACCGATCTTCCTGTGTTTCATTCCAATAGAAGACCGAACAAATCGTGCCACACTATTCATAAAATTATGTCTTACTTGGAAGTTCATAGATGTCAAGTGGTTTGCTTTGCAGAAAACCAAATTGTGTGTAGTTACCACCAGCAATTGGCAGTCAATGGTTTGAGACAATTTCTCGCGAACGCGGTAATGCATATCTGTCGGGTCATCCGTGGACGGTTCATAGATGAGTATTTTGTCAGACAGCTGTATCTGAGGTGGAGATTGATTCAAAAACGTGCAAGGACAAACTTACGGCCAGACGATTCTTGTACACAGCGATTTTTCTCACATAGTCGCGACATTTAATGCGAGCTAAAATTCCAATTAACAGACGGTTTATTGGCAAAATGAAGCCCTGTTTCTCAGAAAGGCATCGACAGATTGGACACCAATTTTCATTTTATAAGCTGTACACATAAGCAAAAAACCTACATTCCGCAATCAGCCACTCAACTTTCCAGGACTATGGGATCACGGTAATGATACACTCTACGTAATAACGATCAGCTGTTCCCACAAATGTCCAGCGACCGTGAGTAGGATGTTTCATGGCAGAAAGAAGGCTGAAGCAGAAAGAATAAGCCCCCCAAGTTAAAATGATTTCGATCCATCTCAATTACCTAATGCTAACAGCAAAAGTGGAAAGTTGGGTGTTTGTACGGATGACCTACATCCCGCTTTTTCAGAATATATCCATATAACATGACATTTCGGTTGCTCTTACAGTTTATATCACATTGATTATCGAGCCCGTGAAAAGTATTTCCGAGCAATAAACCGTTGTCCCTCAAGGTTTTTGTTACCATCGAATTAGCTTTATCACCCCAACGGATATGTTTTGTGGCCAGAGCGGCTTTTGTGGCCCTTCGTCGTCTGTGGCGCAGACGTGACATCAGCCTATTCGTCAAGGTCGAGTTTACAATGTTACATGCGCTCCATATTGTTATATAGGACAGAAACCCGGCCGCTGTGCGCTGAAAACGTTAAAATATTTTCAGTACCTGCGCAGCATTGCTCGAGTCTGGTGAAAACACTGGATCAGAAATGCTGAAGTATGTTGAATGGTTTCCAGGAGAAGTAACTCACCCACAATAGATGGACTGGTCATACTACATAGGTTGTGCTGACTTGGTGACGTGCTCCGTATACCAATTGACCGATTTCCTTGAAGGGCCTCTTTTGCACAGCCAAATAAAGGGCAGAAACGATCCAGGCTAGGCCAAACATTGAATTGGTAGCGAACTATGAAAGCCAATACAAGCAAACCCAGCTGCGCTGGTCACTGCTGTCTCTTTGTATGGGGACCCGGAGACGGGACACATCATTGGTTGACATGGCCCACTCGCTCGCTCGCTGGCTTGCATGCTTCCAAGTTGTTGCCTTTAATGAATATCTGTCCATCCCGATCTCCTAATGGTAACCCCACTGAGACTGTTGTATTCATGCGTTGATTAGGTCAACGTCCAGTGCTATCTACTTCTACCTCCCCAGGGCATCAGCAAACAAAACTGTGACAGCTATAATCACTGCATAACAGGTACGCAGTTTTTCCGGCTGAAGATGATGATAATGATGACTCAGATGCTGCACAAAGTTACGTTTCACTCTTTCTGCTTGAAGTTTCGGTATTTTAAACAAGAAGACAAGGACTGCGTAAGCTGATTCCCTACAACTTACGTAAGGCTGCGGTGATATTCGATAACCGGAAATCATCCAGTCAGATGGGTGCTAAAAGGATTGTGAAATCTGTTGAGACACAGCGGTAGAAGCTGTGAGCAAAAATAAGATGCACAGTCAATCACTTCATTTACAGAACAGTAGCAGTTTCTGGAACTTTTAAGTCCCAGAAGGTTTTTTTGTTTTTTGACTTTACGACGACAGCTTATAAAGAAAATAGATGCACCATTTGAGGTTAGCAGGGAAGCCTGACATTAGACAAAATATTTTTCGGCATTCTGTGACAAACGTTTATCCAGAAACAAAGACGCTTCTTAAAATTACTTTTTGTGTGCTTCTGGAGCACACTGATTTACGTATTGCCATAACGACACAAGAAATCTCACCTTTCTGCTGCGTGACCAAATGTTGCACGACTACGTCCGTTAATGATTCCCGATACGCGTATCGATCACGATATAAACTATGAACGGTTGTTAGCAAAAGCTGGGTGGTCTCAATAGTGCCATCCTGACACCCAACAACCTGTGGTTAAAGGGAAATATAGGCAATATCCTGAACATTTTTTCCCGGGCAGAATCAGTTGCGACTGGTTACTATTCGTGAAATCAGTAGATATTCAGTACACCAAACGGTTGTCCTACAACTGATATCTGAGTTTTCCCATGTTTCAAGCAACTTCAAACAGAGGATAATGATAAATGAAGCCTATGCTCACAGCCACAGAAATATTGCATTTTAGGAGAGAGTTGAGCTGTGGCTGGATTTACTTTGTAGGACATTGAACTAGCAGACTTAAAACAACAAAATAGCTAACTATGAGTAGCTCACAAAGAAGAGTACTTCACAAAATGAGTGAGCCTTCTATATGAAAAGTCAGCAATCAAACAGCGTGTCAACAAACGACCACGTGATGCCAATTCCGTGATCAAAGAATAAATGGGGTTATATCCCGTTCAAGGGGGAGTTGACCATACTGATATTAGAGACTCAGCAAGGTATGGCTGTTAATCAATGTCAAAAATATCCTTGTCGTCAGTTTCTATCCAGAATATCTGGAGGTCTTGGCACCTAGGAAGGATTGTGGTAAGATATCACCCACCCCCTTCCCCGCCCACTTTTACTGATTTATTCACAGTTAAACTTTCAAATAACTAATGGTTGTACAGGAGCGAAGCTTCGCCATTTGAACACCGATGCTTGGCTGCCGGTGATGATAATGGTGATGATATTGGCCATTTATAGACGTAATACACTACTCATGAGGTTGAAAAGATCATAAACGAGAGTTTCAGCTGGGTTACAGGTGAGTCTTCTACGAAGCCAAATTTGTTTGCAAATGAGTGTATTTCGCTAATGTTGACCATTTGTTCTTGAACAAACGGTTTAGTTTGCAACTGTCATCAAGAATGCTTCAAGAGATTCATGGGGTTGCTCGGCAGTAACGCAGTTCTACTCTGGTTAAATCCAATTTTTCTGATGCAGATACCTTTTTTGTCCTCATCCGTTTTCGTATCAATCCAATTCCAGATTATCGAAGCGTCGTTGTTCATCTTGACATTGAATACGCCTGAATCATTGCAGGTTGACAAATCCTGTGAGCTCCGAACCACCGGTTATCACGTTGCTTAATCTTGCTCTCATTCACGGTAAGGAGGCTGATTCGCTTTTCCTCCTCAGTGCAATCGTACACTTGTTGCTGCACGTCTGAACCACACTCCTCACTCATTTCTCTGAGGACTTTCAGACGTCGTCACTCGAGGAACCAGTCAATACGTGACTATAGGATGTGGTTTACGTTATTGAAGGATGAGTGACGCTTTGTTCTGTCTAAGTGAGAGCTAATCAAACTGTTGATCAGCTACTTATAGCCAAATGATTAAGTGTCTAGTCATTCGCCGGAAGGTCGCGAACTAAAAACTCCCCGAGTTTCGTAAGATATGCACTGCTGATGATTCCTAACAAAGACGAAAACGTTCCAAGTTTTGTGCTTTAATTTGCCAGAATTTTAGGATCTATAGAATTCGGAAATATATTTCATTAGGTCATGCTGCTCTTTATTCCTGAAGAATATACGTCGCTGACAGTTTCTTAGTGAGATAACAGACGAATGATCACGTACGGTGAGGCAATGAATCCTGAGGCGGAAAACCCACGTGATCCCACGAGGCAGTTCCACAAACTTTGTGCAAACTCTATTTCACAAAGAACCAAGACAACAAATTCGCTGTAACCTCAGATAGATTTCCTAACTACCCGCACGCTGCTTCCACAAAATTCTGATCACGGTTGAATTCTGGAGACATTTGTATGTCTCTGAAGGTATCTTACTTGTATACCAACTTGCGTGTTTTGTACCTACAAGGGATCCGAGCACCACTGATTAGGAATCGCTGACATAATAACATCTTAACGAGGCATTATGATGAAAGATACATGGTTAATTCAGCCTGGATACAAGCCGAGGGTATTCATTTCTAGGTCCACTAGGGATCAGCTAGTTTAATAATGTCCCGAAGATGTGGGTTGGATGAGTACTCATGAGTACCCATATCACTCACTATTTGATTTTCACCTGGTCTCGTACGACAGCACCATATCCATGACTGTTGCTGGTTGATTGTACAAAGTCGATTGCCTTCTGAACTGTATAACACACATGACCGGTCGGAACCACATGTAGCTACTGCATCGCATTTTAACCCAAACCAAGTAACGTCACAGGGGTCGAATGCCAAATTCCGATCTTTTCCAACCTACAGTAAAAAGTACAATGAGTAGTACAGCATAATAGGAATAGGCCATAAAACTTAACTATGAGCAAAACTTATTCACTTCTCAATAAACTAATTAACTATGGGGTAGGTTGACTGCGTAGCATCCTCTTGTAAGGCACGATGATCTGAACCCTCTTAAAAATCGACCCAAGCTTACCCACTGCTAATGAAAGTGCCGATGAAGTGGTACAGAAATCGAACCTGATATATCATAGGCTGAGGGTTTATACCAATCCGAGCTGACTTGCTTTATCATTTGGTTCCCATTTAAGGTCAAAGCTGAATCACTTATATATCACTGGGATTGCATGTTGGCTGCTATAGACTCAAACGAACCAGTTCTGTCTGTCCCCACCAATCCTTTCACAGGCCTTCAATGCAGCATTCAAAAGACGTTTCGCCTGAGTTTTTAAGTGAATCTGGTTATAAAAGTCCAGAAAAAGGATTTTTGTGCGTGAATCTATAACAACAGAATGAAGAGTATGCCAAATAAGATAGCAATCATACGTACAGTTCATGTCAAAACCGTTTTTCTCAAGAGGTAATGCGCCTCAAACTAACAAGCGTAAAATTGTCCTTATCTCAGGGCCATACAGCCCATTGTGTAATTTTCTAGCAATCTGATTTTCAAGGGTAGCCTGAGTTCCTAACAGTACCTCTTATCTGTTTTTCTGTTGTAAGAACCGGCTGCAATTTGTCAACACATGGTTGCGTCAGATTTACACAACCAACCAAATAGAGGCATTAAAAAGTTCTCAAACCACCGGCGGAATGGAGTCCGCAGATTGCGTGATACACCCCCAAAGAAGGTAGAATCGATCTGTATCGTAGAAACACTATTGATTACCCGTAAGTCACAGCGAAAGAGTGTATGGGACACTACTTGATTCCGATAGCAGAGAAAGAAAACTGGCATAGACAAAGTAGAAATTCTAAACTGATTTTCCCACATCAATGTGAAAACAGGTGCAAAACATAAAACGCAAACTGAACATCCAAAGAATAATTTTACTTTTGGCACAAGTGCAAGTTGCTGTACGCTATGCCCATCGCCATAGATAAGCTGAAACAGATGGAATATTCAATGTAATTTATTGGAACACTATCAAAGGAGTCACATGTCTCTATCTTTAGTTGATTGAATATACTTAGATGGAAGACTTGACCGGGCACAGAAATTTCCTAACAAAATAATGGACTGACACACGCATATATTATAAAAAGCCACTTGAGAATTGTGTGGTTGGATTACTACTGAAGACAGTAGGGCCGTATTGTCCCTCGGTCATTCGTGCGCACAAAGCAAAAACTTAGTGTCCTGTGAAGCGACTGTGCTCACCTCATAACCGCGTATTCCGAAGAGTTTGGGCGTATGATAGTTGGTTGAATAGCATCAGCGATTTCTAAAACATTTACTGCATATCTTGCCGAACAATTTGTAGTAGCACCTATGGCTCTTGCAAAGTTGTCAGAAAAATAAGGAATGGTAAGCTTCGTAATTCTGTCTTTCATGGAAAACCACCACTTTGACCATGCCTGAGCTGTTCATTCTGGTTCATATTTTTCTTCATTAAATCATAGTGTGAATGCTTGAAAAGAAAATTTTTGCAACCTTGGGGTTTCAAATATATATTTATAAGGACCCTGTTAAGCAAGACTCAATAGGGATTTTGTTTCTACTCTTGAAGACCGACAGAAAGTAACCGCGGTATTATGTAAATCGGCAGGCATCGCGACATCCTTTAGCTTTCGTTTTACATCTCCAGTGCCGCTAAAAATCACGTTTCGGAGGTCCCAGTTTCTAAAAATGTTCCTTGCAACTCAAAACAATGCTGAACATTGCTAGGAGTTTCGCTAGTTGTTCTAGTTCTAATGAAAGTGTGTCTGATATAGTCAGTGAACCAGGCCAAAAGGAACGAATCATGCTTGCTGGCCTGCGCTTGAGGAAACAAGTATTTTGGGTTTTAAAAAGCGCACGTGTTTGGTTACATTATGATTTCTGTCGTTTTATGTTTGTGGAGCATAAATTCTGAAGGTAGAGGGTTTAAGGCATTATCAGGTATCCGGCCAACCGTAACTAGGGTCAGATGTTGCAAGTAAATCCCCTATCAGGCAACCAGAACAAAGATGTTCATTTGTGCATCGGGCAGTTTATTAGCTGAAATCACCCAGCACCATATCTACATGGCTTGATCGCGTGCTGTGTATGCCCAAACATTGCCTGCGAAGACAGGTGCTTATATGTATTCCCCTTTCCAAATGGCGAATCACAGGTGTGAATTAGGTAGAGGGGCATTACGGAATTTTTTCGATTGTTTATGCTGTTCGCTTTCCTGAACCAAATCCCCGCTTTTACCGCGGCATTAGGCAACAGATTTTGTATGCTTTGGTGGCTATCCAAAGTCACTGATGTCCCTGCTGTCAATTTCTTTCTAGATTGTCTATGAGAGCATCAGAATATTTAAACACCTCAGAATACTCGCAATAGACAGGCACCGCATATCGTCATAATCCGAACTTGTCTTCTTCTTCTCATATTGGGACATCTGCAAGGTAGTAAAGCCTCGGTGTCAACATTATTGATGACGACAGTCATGCGTACAAGAAAGATTTCTCCAGGACTCGCAGTTTCAAGTACCCTTTCCGCAATACAAGGGATATGGTAGTAGTATGAAAGACGCTACACACTCGCTCTTAACACGGCCCCTCTTTGTGCCTACCCGTGTTATTCGGGAAGTTTAAGAAAACACTCTAACATCACGCTTCTGCTTCTGCATTTGTGAAGAAATTCGGCCATAATTACAGCCTTTTCTTGAGCACAGCGATATATCCCCAAAAACTTGACTTCGCTAACTAGGGCAATTCATACAAAAAAGCCACACTTTTACCCTTCCCAGCTGGTTGGTAATCAGGACTGTTGTGTCAACAAAGTCTTATATTTTATTACTAACTGCCTTGTATCTATAATCATTTTACGGGGTTAATGTAAAAAGACTCCTTCGGAAAGGAATTCCTCTATCACAACTGAGCTTAAAGGTTAGCTAAAATTACCCTAAGTATATTTACTCTGTAGTTAAGCAGCTCTTTGGGAAAAGACCGCTACCCAAGAAAAGCCTGAAGGCAACTTTCTATGTGCTGCTCTAACCTCTAAGAGAAGACGGTAACACATCCTAGTGGCCTGCTTTTCGAAAAGTGTGCTTCCATAGAAAGGAAGATTCGAGATAAAAGTTGCTAATTAATGCATAGCAGACATTTGTCAAACTACGTCGAAATATATAGAGGTGAATCATTATTCACAAGCTTGCTGAAAACTCTTCGACAGCCCATGACCAGTTTCACCCTTCTTGGGACTCATCAGGTAGGCACAGTCCACGAGTTTCCGTCAACTTTATGTTTTACTTGAACCCAAATTGCACGCAATGGACTTATACACTCATCTGCATACCAGCTTGGTTTTGACGGGGGACTCATCTGGAACCAAGCCGAATTTCTCGTTCATGGTTTACATCTGTACAGTGTATTACGACATATCGAATACCGTACCAACTAAAACTTGGAGCGGCCTGATGCAGCACGTTAAGTTGATTGAGAACACCATAAAGAGGGATTTAGGTGGACTTCAGAGGAGTCTCCGGTTAGAGCCAAATTGGCATGCAGATAAGTGTATAAGTCGTATGTCTAATTATATTACCTCTGTTTTCAGCAGATAAATAAACAGGGATCACATTATTCACACAGCTACCAGTAGGGATTCATTGGTCCACGGGAGTTGGGGTACTGTGCACTAAGTTTGGCCAAAAATTTGTGGGGGACACTTTTGCTCCTTAGATGCTACCACAGTGTTTGAGAGTTAACAGAGTCAATGGTAGCCTTTCAGTCAAAGAATGGTCAAAGAATACCATCATTGTTAGTTTCTGAAGGCAGGGTTGCTGTTCCAGAACCTATCGATTTGTGAAGATGTTAACGACACATCATCTTGCAGGACAGAGCCCAGCTTGTTTTCACGAATCTACCCTTCACTGTGTTCAGTCAACCTTCAAAGGATAAGATCAGACGGCACATTTGATGTCACGGCTACCAGACTAGCGACACGTTCGTTTCAACACTTGGTAACAGAAACAACTGTCGATTTAACACTTTCTGCATGGACGTTTATGTTACCCAATATAGCAACAATAAGGTCTGTCAGATGAGTGGCCAGCGACTCATCAACTTCTGTGAAGAGGGCTGGACACACATCATTCGGTCCTGGTGCATTCTCACATTTCAGTAGGGACACATCGTATCTTACCTCGTCTTTTAATGGACAATCAAGGGGCTGTAATTCAAAAGGTCAGCTAACTGTTCTTAAAAGTGATTAATCCATCTGTTCAGTTGACATTTTTACGAGTGAGTTAATGAGCCATCTTTTCCGCTTATCTTTTAACTAACCATTGCTTTCTTTTGGAAATTAGATCGTGTTTATGATATAGGGCACGATTGTTCCCGGTAGCGAAAGCCTTGTCTATCTTCTGGGTATAATCGTTCACCAAAGCACTCGGTACTTCCTTAAAATCTTCACTATTTGATGTTTGAAGTTTTTCTGTCCGCCGTACTCGTTGTCTGCTGCTATAGATTTCCTGGAATCAATCTTGAACAGATTTTGATTTTATCGGAGAGCTCATACAGAGAGAACCTAAGGCCGTTAACGCAACTCCTTTCACATTTTGCTGTAATTCATACACAAGAACTTAACTCGTAACGTTGATTTGCTGCACAGAGTGGTTGATTTAGCTCAATAAAGTACTGCTGAGCTATGATAGTTTTCAGAGGAAGACTGACTTGCATGCTTCTTTCAGACTTGTAAAGACCTGAAAGAAGGCGTTCTGTCAGGCCTGCTTGCAATATGGCCTGATCAAAATCATGTTGTGTGCCTCAGAAGGAGTGGCAAAATTGGATTTTGACTCCCCATAGATGGCTGATATCTGCATATTCCAAGTGGGTCCACAGTTCATTTAAAAGTAGTGGACGCCAGTTTACGCAATGCACCTTCTTTGTTAGATATTCGTACCGGCTAAAAACACCTGATGATAGGCACACATAGAAGAGCCCCTCTGCATTGTCCGTTTGACGAGCATAAACTCCAAATCGACCGCCAGGATATGATCTCAAGAAACTCACATGATCGAGTCGAGCATTCATATCGTCTGCAATGATAACAGTGTCAATGCTCTCTGATAGAAAATATCCTTCTCAGCGTCTGAACTGCAGTCCTCTGGGGAATACGCCGACAAACAGGCGCCTTTACTATGTTGACTAGCACCGAGCTTGATTGGGCTGACTAAATAAACTTTGCAAAGAGAAATCTTCACTGTAATCCAGTTGATCAAAGCGCGTAAAACTCTAGAGCTGAGTGAAAATTCCACGTTATGCAGTCAGTGAGTCATCTCTTCTGGATCCCCGGGACACACCAAGAACGAAACGTGGAAGAACGGAGTCTATCCTTGACGCTGTAAGATCCATAAAAACATTTGGGTCTTGTAGACGTGTTTCGGACGATCGACAGACGACACCGACTGACTCCTACAGTGGCTACGCGCATTAATCAACTTTTGAGCATCTTTGGTCGTAAGTAATAGCGCGCCGGTAGTCACGGCCTACCGTTGGATGATCAGAGTCTGCGAATCTTGAGGCCAAAATGTTCTTACCCGTCGTACTTTCGGAGAAGGCAGTATCACTTTTTCGTGGATACGGACACACTGAACATCTGAGAAAACATCTTAATGCGCTTATACTCCCAGTGCATGAGACGGTATGACTTTACTACTACGACGACTACTCGTAATATGGGGTCTCGTTGCTCTTGCTCCGAACGTTCCATTTTGGCTATCCTCACACGGTTGTACATTGCGGAACAAAGTTCCAGCAAACGTAGCCCGCAAGTTCAGTAAAACATTGAAGCTCGACCACCATGTTGGGGCGATAGCCTCACAAAGGCTTTTTGACACAATGCTTAAGAAATCTCTTCTACATAATTCAACCATCGACAAATATTCAACAGTCTATTTTTGCTTGCTTAGAATTAATGTCGTTCATTTCATAGACATTAATGCATATTGTCTGAATCTGATTAAACATTCTCACCTCAAACCCATAGGATTACTTTTGATGATTCGATTTACTACATGATTTTTATGATAACTACCCCACGATATAAAACTGATAAAAGACGAATACCATTAAATTAGTATGATGAGCTGTGCCCCCGAAAAAACTTGTGATATTTCATATAAAGCGACGTAGTTAACTGTAGGTCACTGAAAAAGATATACTCATCTGATATTGCGAATTTATATCATAATAACCTCTAGTATTTGCCAGTTTGCGTCTATAAAACAGCCTATTAACATATCATGCATCATACCAAACGCAGGAATCCATCTTCGTATCACAAGACAATAATGCAAACCGAGGCTGAATGCTACGTATATGTGCACAAAGCATGTGAGACATACCTGTTTTCCACAAAGCTGGTAAAACGATAACTTTTGATTCCAGTCCACAACTGCCAAAAGTTCTCTCTCACCCCTGCAATCCGAGTAAAATACCCACCCACGGTAAGTATTCGAAAGGCAATCCTTTTGCTGAGCCCACAAAATATCACACCTGACAGTGGAATTATCGAAAACTCTACCACCTTGTTCATACCAAAGTAAGTTGTTTAAATTCAAACTAAACAGTCCTTGGAACAAAACTGACGGAGTTGGAAGACAAAGTGACTTTAATAGAGCAGTCATTTGCCTAAAACCCAACACTGATAGGTTTTTGTATTAATTTAGTTTGTCGGTCAATGGCTCACACTAAAGCAATAAACAACGTCGTCTTTTGTTGTACTTTTGGCAGTGTAAATATTCATATATGAACGTAAACAGAACATTTTAAGTAGGTTTTTTAGTCTCCAAAAATGATGGCACAATATAAAACTCCTATTGATACCAAAGCCGGTGATATCCCGGAATACCTTTCTGTATGCGAATCTGTCATTCTCTTTGTCCGAGTGTGACTAAATATCGTAGATCTAATTAGTTTCAACCCAGTCAATTATTTCAGGTCATTTTCAATTTCTGGTAAATAGTTTTACCCAAATTCAGTACACATATGCTGCAACCGTATGGTTCCAATGTGGTCTCGTCAGGCAAATATACACACAAGTACCATGAAGTTTCGACGATGGAACAACCTGCAGTACAGTTGTTTGATAAAATTAGTCGACAAATTGTCCCGCTTTTGGTTTGATCTTAGAACTACATTGGAGGATTGGTGGCCAATGTTGGGCCATATTGCTTTTATTAAATGTGCCAAAATAACCCCTAGTAGCCCGCAGTATTATACGGTATCGTCGGTAGTCAGTTTTCAGAAAACGGTTGTCTCTCTCGCAGTCTTCAAACGTAGTCATTTACCACATTTATAAAAGAAATATCTTCATTGTGAAGCAGAAATAAAACACATGCTAACAAAGTAGCTCCTACCGCATTTTTTGGAGTTCCCATTTCAAACTCTTTTTTAATATATAAATAATGTGTAGAACATCTTGCTTTTGGAATAGCCAACTAAATTATTAGGTGCACTAAATTAACATGATAAGCACAACCTTGGAGGAAAATATCTAATGGTGTTCACCGTTTAAACAGCTGGATGGTGGATAAGAAACCCGGTCCATTTTACAAACATGGTTTTCATGTGTGGGGGAGTAATCGCAAAAGAAACTGAACTCACTTATACCTTGCCTAGCGCTTATAATCCTAGTGTAACATGAAGCCGTCAAATATCCTTTTTGGTGTGAAACAGCTCAATATGGGCATTATTAATGCTTCTTATACACAACACAAAGTGGTTTTTACACGTACTTAATGGGACTCCATCGTAAACGCCAAATTATTGGTGATCCAGGGCGTTCAATCCTGGCGATTTCTTCGGTTGCCTGGTAATATTAACATGAAAAGCTAATTACAAGAAAGAGCACAACAGGAATGTTTGACACAATTCAGGTAGATCAAATATCTTGAGGATAAAGGATGTGGTTACGCTTTCATATCTTAAAATTGCAGTCTTAAAATATGGCTTCTTAATCTTCTTCCAAAATTGTTCCGAAGATTTTCTTGAATGCCCACAGTGCACGCATAAAATTAAGTTAACGTGGAGCTATAAGATGCTGGTTTTGACAGCTCAGTCACACAAGGAAAACAAAAAACGCAATATTGTGTAGGACAGCATTATTAGCCCTGAAATAAACAAGAGTGTGACACACTAAATACGAATCCAGCTAATGATCTTAAAGGTTAGTCTTCTTTACAATAAGATTTTATTTTCAGGTGGCACGTTGTATTTACTGCATTTCTCCGAAGAAAGTATATACTCTAACAAAACCCCTTGTGAGATCGACAGACGACACATGGCTCCAAAGTTAGACTATTTTAAAGCTTAAATTTGTTTTATATCTTCCAATATTTATTCCAATGGTGTGCAGCGTATGGAACGACCTCCGTTCATATACCATATCTCTGATACGTTGAAGGATAGTTTTCAACCACCTGCAGCAGTTCACTGCAAGCTGAAAGTGACTCTATTAAAGATTCAAGAATGATAATTTGTAAATAGTTGTGGAATTTTTATTTTTCATGTGTACGTAAATACAGGAATGAAATAATAGACCAGAGCTTTTGGGATAGCTTAGGTAGTCCACTGGTTTTACTTGTATGTGACAAGTGACATATACCTAGATAGGAGCAGTTCAAAGTCCTTACACATGGTAACACATTACTGCATTTTTCGTTTAAAGTATGTAAGCAAAATCTACTCAAGCGACGACCGTTTTCAGCTTTGAAGTTGTAGCCGTGCACCATTAAGACCTAGTCAGGGCCCCTCTAGTACCTTCAGATAGGTCCGGAGAAGATAAAGTTTCTACTAACAACTTCGGTTGTAATTTGGAAACATATTTTTGGATTACCTACTTCGCAGATTTTTACTCCATATTTTTTTTAAATATAAACATTAAATTTTACCCTTGCCCAAGATATTCTTAGAGCTTTTTGAATCGTGACGGGTACGACATTGTTACTGGTTTCAAATGCAAATTTTAAGTAAATCTTTGTTACTTCCGACCAGTTGGGAGTTTTTGTGGTCCTTAACACTATCACTTGTGGACGTTTGCTCTCAATAAACGTCACCCGCTTGGATCTCACCATAGTCTCCTGAAGAGTACTCAAGAACGGGTTGATACTGTGTGTCAACTTCAAAAACAAAAACTAAGGTCTTTTCGGGTGATACAGTGCTTTGAAGCATAGGTATGGTGACACGGAAATAACTGAATTTTAGCCACTGAACTCATTCTTCTAAGCCGGGTATAGCAGAGAGTCAGGCATTAATGGTAAAGTCCGCAAATCATGCTTGTGACTGATAAACTCCAAAATCATGAAACATTCTTGGAAAGGCAGGGAGCGATGTAGATTTTGTTGCCCTTTTTCATCTGGTGATTAATTCTGCTTTACAACTTTTAGAATTATTATGATCCTCCTGATCTCCGAGAAGAATATTTGGCCTTAAAAACTAAACGGACACATGGGATTACATAATTAACTTTAAAAAGAACGTGAGTCATTTCCAGCGGCCGATTGACTTATTCCAAAGTTCTACCAAAATTCTTTCTGCTTACTTGTGTGAGTTTGTGCCTTCAGTACTCACAGGCTACTTTGTTGCACCCCTGTCTGATAAAAGTGTACTGTCCATGAAGGACTGCTTCACCTAATTTTCAACTATTTTCGCACAGTTCACTTATTATCCCTTGATTGATTCTGCTTTAATTGTCTGTAGTCTAGCTCTAGCGTGTGTTCTGTTGTGTCATAAGTACCCTACAATAGCCTTAAAAGTTTCAGTTCCGCTCATCAAAACGTTCACGTGTCCCACGTTCTGCCTCTGAAACAGTAACTCTGCCGAGAACCCCAAACATGCGCACATCAGCCAGTCAGCTTATCTGTCTGTTTCTATAAACATCATGAATGCGGTGGGTAATCTCTTTCAAGCCTTCTTAGTTCCCGATCACCCATTCGTGTAGCCGTTATCTCCTGAGGGATCCAGCGCTATTAGAGTATGAGGTGTGGCAAACGTCCTCGTTCTGTGGCATGAGTCTATTTTTCATTGAATATCTAGTTCAACGCATTAGGTATTGCTGCATCTAGTTGACTACTCCAACATTACCTCGACGACAGTGTAATGTGGAATTTCGAGCGAAGAAGCAGCCCTACTCACAGCTCACTATGCAGTGTTTTTTCACGCTTACAAAACTGCTTCACTCAAGTGGTGAACATTTGGGGAAAAAGAAGGTTTAGCTTGTCTACTTTCTCCGTACTTCCCAAGTTCCAAAATCTGCTATCACTTCTGATGCTGTACTTCTTCCAGGGCCGCTGATTCCGTCTTGGCGACTGCAAAGCAACTGCTCTCTACAGTTCACGATTGGTCCGACACAATAAATGAGGAGGTCGCAAAACAACGCGAAATTTGGCTGGGCAAGCGATATTCCGGTGGACCGAAATGTGATATCCGAAGAAGTTAACCAGCTTTACATCTCTTCCTCATTCCGCCCAGTATCTCAAAAACGTCTATTATAGCGAATGAAACCAACTAATTTTGGTCGCGCTGACAATCTGAAGCGGTGAAATTTTAGCCCAACTATTATCAGACAAATCATTCCAACCCACCTTATTCCTGATGCTAATCACACCGTTGTACAAACCGACTGCCAGATACTGCCCGTCGAATTTCCAGCTGCAACATGTTGCCCTGCTTGGGAGCTTTGTCTTCACAACAGATTCTTGGTCGAGCGTCCAAAAAACTAAACATTCAACGGTTTCACAAGTAAATTCTGTATTACCAAAGTCAGTGCACCCACAACTAGCTAGCAAAAGCGTGGAAGGGTTGAACGCCAGGCTTTGAATGGCATCATTATGTCTGAAAAAAATAGTCGCTTGCGTATAGCTTACTTATATTTCACAAGTCCTTCAAAAGAAGATGCCTTCCAAATTATGACACATTTATCTGCCGAACCACTGGCAAAATACTTCCCATCGTGTGACCAGTCTACGGCATAAATGGTATCTCTATGTCCTTTCAGTGTTTTGCGCAGGTCAGCGTCTTCTGCTTCATAGATGAGCAAGACGGATCCGGCCGCCACTACTAGAATTTTGCCATCAAGACTATAACACAAATCCCATATACTAAACCAAAAAAATATGAGATTCGTTAATTACCATTGGGCGTTGCCCTCTTTGTTTTTTGCTTTCGTACTCCATAGTTGAATAGTGTCCATGTTTTCTGCACGTTGACACTGCACCAGCCGATGTAAAACACTATTGAATTCCTTCGCTAAGCGGTAACCGGATGACCTTCTTTTTCATGAAGTAAAACAAAGCAGTGTGTGTTACTAACAGATTTTTAAAGGGGCCATTGAATGGAAAGCAAATGTGGTAGAGCTATCCGGAGGATACACCGGCTCAGGTTAAGATACGTGTTCAAAATAGTTAGACACCTAGATTAAGCACACAGAGTGACACATACAGTGATACATGAAAGTCGAACGATGTCACAGCTTAAATCGCCAGCCTCGTTGGAAGCCCGTCGTCAGATTTCCAGCAGCCAAAGCATCAATCCAGCGATTAAAGTTGACATTGTTTTCATAGCTGGTGACCATAGCAAACCATAGGCCTTTGCAGTTAGTTGGGGTCATTGCTAAAAACGAATGGGAGCAGGTTGTGTGTGGGTAGAGACCGTTTTTGGTCTCACTGATGCGGCCGTGGCGGACTGCAGAGCAAGCCTACGACATGATAAACATTTCGTTTTACATTTATTTATTGCTGTGGTTAGCCCCAGATGGGACACAGCGAATACATCCGGAATATCGTGCAAAACCGCGTTACTTTGTTCCATATTCGCTCACGGAGAAGCCTGTACCCCTGTTTAAAGTGGTGGGA
>SJOL01009849.1:1033432-1098464 GCA_004794785.1 Opisthorchis felineus
CATTCCGCGGAAAAGCCCCCAAATTCGTCCGTAGTGTATTACCTAGTACAGTTACCATCTGGGTAAACGGCAACCATAAACACGAGTAGCGCGTAAAGGAGTGACCAGATACTTAAACGATTAAACTCCGCTGTAGGCAATGTTGGGTCATGCCATGCGCGCCACAGAAGAGTACTCGTCTCAGGCGTTGTGCAGCGATACGACCACAAAGGCTCCGAGGATGTCAGAAAAATGAATGAAGGGAAAGTAAAAGAGGGGTGGGCAGTTGTACAGCCGCAGGCGGTACAACAACAACTCGGCGGTCGCATCCATAGAACTTCGGGCTGACTGCAGCAGTGGGACGCAGGCAACCTGCTACAAGGTAAGTATTCCGGGTGTGAGAACAGCGTGTATGTGTCCTTACAAGCTAGGCTCAGCCTTCAATATCGAATCAGGCTAGCAGGGGCAAAAGGCTTGCAAGGGAGTTTGAATAAGATCAGCATTTCTAAGTTAGGTTGACGTCCCCAAATTCAATCTAGACTGGTAAGGTACAGCTTGAACAGTTGGTCAAAGAAGCTGGTGATATGGCGAAAGAAAATGTACGTATGTCCGAATTAAAACAGGGGGTTGGACCATAAAGCAGAAAGACGAACAAAGTTTGGTGTGTCGTGCAGCTACGGATCGTCAAAAGGGAGAATTCTATTTTGGTTTTGGAGTGCGGAAGGTGGCTCTCACCAGGGCGGTGGGAATAACCGGGTCGAAAAATGGCGTATCCCGGAAGGAAAATTAGAGCACAGACGTGCTAGACAAAAGCCACTTTTCAGCGCTGCACTTGAAGTGTTGGCAGGCTGTGCTACGATAATTCTGATGAAATGCAACTTGAACAAAAGAGGTTAGAATATTTCCGCAATAATCCAGGAGGTAGGATTGCCATCCACTATAAAGTTGTTAAATCCAGGGAGGTCTATATGGAACGAAATAAGTTCGGGGAATTCTGTGGGTATCAAAATGATGAGAGAGGTAGGACGTGTTGCGAATGCGTGGTAATAAGGTGCTGAAAGTTGCCGTAATGGAAGTAAAGACAACGTGCAGGTGGCGGTGGTTTTAGGTCGTTAGGTTGTTGTGAGCAGCAGAGGTGAACATGAGGTCTGTGGGGAAACGGGTTTGGGCTAAATTTACCAAGCGTTTGTAACGGCTATATCAACGGCACCAGTAGATGGTATCACTCATGGCAGCTGGACGGGAATAGCGGGGCTGAGGTCATGCTAGATGGATGCACTGGTGGAGTACCCAAATATAGGGAGATGGGAGGATTTGGAAGGGACACTTAGGAGGGTTTTTCAAAAGGAAAAATGCAGATGGGTCCAACAGTGCCTTTAAAGCCGGAGGGGGAGGGTACCACGAATAGCCACATTAAGTTGATTGGAGGGCATCACATAAGAGGCTCATAGTAAAAAATGCGCGTTACAGTTAAGGAACAGGGAGCTGCAAAAGAGCCGGTGGCTGCTGAGATCCCCCCGACAGTCCACTGCTTATCTTGCTCATTTTGGGCTTATCATGTAGGCGCAGTCGCCGAGCCTCCATTGACCTTATGTCGTATTTGAACCCATATTATACGCAATTCACTAAACACCAATTTTTATTACAACCAACTATTACCCATTATGAGGTGTCTCTTTTGCTGGTATTGTCATCTGGCACGCCGAGTAACCTCATCGTGGACTTAAGTATATCTTATTCATCTACCTGTCCGTGTTTTGTTGGTTTCTGTTGTATGATTCAGCTGAGAAACTTTCATATCGTCCACCTTTTAGAGGAGCGCAGTATAAACATGAAGCTGGAGTAGCTTTTGTGCTAATATCTACAGATTTGGCAACAATTTTTATACACCTACCCAAATGGGTGCTTCATCGTTCATGTTTGATGAACCTGCGTGAGACTGATTCCAAAAAACGACCACAACTACCTTGGCCCCGGGAAGTCGACAGGCACGGCATTATTCCACTCGAGGGATAAGGCAAGAAGCTTAGGTTGATACAATGTGCAGATTTTGAAAGTTCGGTAAAGGTTTCGCCTAGTGGGCCATTCTAAGCCAAAAAGCCAAGAATCAGTGTACGACAGTTTTATCTTGGTTGGTACTTACCGGAAGTATGCATTTCAGAGTATTTGGGCGATTTAGATACACAACTACCGATCATTACTGTGGTGCTGAAGCGTTTGGCAGAAGGGGCTGATCAACGATGTGATTGATCCGCATTCAGACAGGTTACAGCGTCAGTCACCACGTCACTACTTTATCAGAGGTTGATGCTACGGTTGACGGCTACTCCGGTGAAAGTTTCACCGGTCATTTAAATTATTCTTTCTTCGGCGCCACCTATAATTTGTTGGTACCGCGAGTGAATATTTAAATTTCAATATGAATTTTGTCCCGTAAGAAAACTCAGTCTGTGCTCGCCATCGGTTTTTTCCGCCTTGTAATTGTTCGGAAAACTTTGGTAAAGGGCATGCAGATGTATATGTGCAAGTATGTACGTGCGATGTATGTGTGTGTAAGTAGCAAATCTTGCTCCATTTTGTCACCCTTAACCTGACTTGCTGCGTCCCCAAAGCGAAATCATTTTGGCAACTTTCCACGGTGAGCTGTTGACAGAAGTGTGCAGTCAGTGAAACGGCTCCAGACGGCTCCAGAAACGGCTCCCGAAATCCCTGTACCCACAATCCCCGCCAGTCATGCCTTTATTCTGACTGTAACCTTATGATCATGCCTGACTGCATGCCACCCACAAGTTGGGAATAAACATTATCATTATCATTATCATTAATTCTTCCTCACCGGTCTTCCGCTTGTCTTTCTTTGGCACACTGCGTTCATTGCAAACCTTCTAGCTTTTTTAGCCACCTGGTGTTTTGCGCTTCTAGTACGCAAACTATGGGCAGTTTCTCGTGCAAATATGCGTTCGTTTTTTAATCGTTTTCCGTTTGACACTGCTGCTAACTTCGTTAGAACAAAAATGACTTAGGGCTTGTACATTTATCTGTTATTTACTCCGCGTCACCAAGTGGCCCTGGTTTTCCACTAAATAAAATGATTTTCCTTGACGTCTTTAGATGTCCCCTGGAACTTGGTTTTCATACACGGATATGTTAATGTGTGGTCGCAAAGGGTTTCTG
Source organism: Opisthorchis felineus (assembly GCA_004794785.1). Taxonomy (NCBI): domain Eukaryota; kingdom Metazoa; phylum Platyhelminthes; class Trematoda; order Opisthorchiida; family Opisthorchiidae; genus Opisthorchis; species Opisthorchis felineus. The sequence goes on from SJOL01009849.1 coordinate 1,036,586, forward strand.
AATACGCTTACCGCTGATGCAAGATCCAGGTGGTTACTTCATGGCCACCATTCATGGTAACTTATCTAGTGAGCCTAAATCAGTAGTGAGTCTATGTATGACTTCCGCGTCCACCAGTCCAATATACTGAAATGCTTCCGGTGGCACATCAAAAGGAGAAGAGGATATAAAAACCTTAGACAATTACGGTAATAAAAAGTCTTGTTCAGGAAGCTCCAAGACCGACAGGTCAGCGTTCGAATCAAGCGGCTTGAGGCGCATCGACCGGCAGCATTACTGCCCCTGAACCCTAAAATGGGACCACAGAACAAATGAGAGAAACATGGGAAGAAAAACGAGCCCTCCATATCAAAAGCGAGAGACACTAATAAAGGTTGAGTACTATGCTTAATAGATCACAAGGTTAGATGCACCTTATGAATACAAATACAGTGTAAAAATGAAGCACGCAAATTTGGTGTGCTTGGTCCTTGGTGAGACTGAATGAAGAGAGGATGCAGGAAGTGTTCTCTTGGCAATATTATCGCCAAACTTGTTCCTTGTTATCCGTGGCCTGGTGTTTGTTGGCGCTTGCTACAAGGGCCGATGCGGCATGCAGTTGAGGCGCGCTGTGCTGGTGTGTTGAGCCCGCCTGCACTGTGAAGTGCGTGTGATGCGTGTGTGAAATTTTTGGCTAGCCATGTTCTGTCCTTATGTCTGTCGAGTGGACCGTGAAAAACAACAATGTGAAATCACATTGCTCCCTTAAAGAGCTCACGGAACCTGTTATTGACCAAAAGTCGCATTCATTGTCACGATGTTGACGCGTGATTGTGAAGCAGACAAAACAAAATGGGGGTAGTAGGTGCAGGTGTGAAATTGCTTGGTGGAGTAATTAAACGTAAGGGTAACCGTTGCAAATGTCACACCAGACACCAGATAGCTCCAGCGGTGCGCTGACTTAGTAAAGCGCCAAAATTCAGGTAAAACAACGATAAAACGTGACCCTTCTAATGCCTCACGGAAGGGGTTTAACAGAACATTTTCGGTCGAGGAAATATTACGCTGAGATTTCACGAGTAAGTCTGGCGATGAGTTCCCTTAATTGAGTTTTTATAAGCGATGTTTCTGGGCGATTTCTCTCCAAGAAATACTGTAAAAATTGTTTCTATTGTTCGTGTAACCTAATTCTTTGAACGATAAGTCCTAGCAGGAGAAGCTTTTTCTGAACGCGGACGACTTATGGATGAAATACCCCAAAATACAGATCTGTCTCAGATCGGGTAGGAATTCAGGTGCTTAGGAGAATACATCCCAGATAAAAGATGCTTTTGGCCCCCTCAAAGGTTGGCGAACGATAACTTTTTCTGGCACCTGTTGCAGCGGAGCTTTCAGGTCCCCGTGGGTGCCTGTGATGGGGCTCACTCCGACGCAGGCATTGTTGTCACCCACCCGACGGCCAAATTTACACATGTCTCATTAGTTGGAAAGCGGCGGTACAAAATTACGCAGTGCGCGGATGAAATAGTCAGACAGAAGACGGTGAACTCTCCTCTGCTCCCAAACCCCTTATAAAATTAACGGAGTTCAAACTGAAGTCTGGTGTGTGGCGACTACGGCGCTGCACTCCTACACTCAGCCCTTTCGGGTGGGTCGGCACTACTGAAATCCTGAAACAAACCCGGCCACGGGGTCTTGAAGAAACGTCTTGACCCTGTTGCAATAATCCGAATGTCCCACTCCAACAGTGGATCTGGCGGCTCAGGAAGTGTACAAGTGTTATTTGAACGCTTGAATTAATATTGGCGACCTTTAAGGTTGAGGTGATTGCCCGCTCCATTTGAAATCTGCTGGGCGTTATCGTCGGGACCATGCAACACAAGATGCAAATTGTATTCTTACTTTTGAGTATGTCCTAATTTCTACACGACACAGCGCATAGGTTTTCTTGGTGTTTATGCTTGCCAGACTTGTAGTTCAGGAATCGGCGATCAAACGGTAAGTCATCCACTGACCAACGTTTGCATTATTTTTTCAACCAGAGTAATAAGCGAGGTTTTCTCAGTCATCTTCTGAAGAAATAGACCTACGTTTATCTTGTTTCAACTGATGGAACAGCGAACTGCTTGAATTGTGGTGAGCGAATCGCATAGATGCGGAATGCCCCAAAGCTTGAGGAAGCTGTTACATATGTTGTTCTCTCAATCCCGGCTAATTTACCCTGAAGGCAAGCGCATCCGCAAAGGCATAAACTTTTACGGGGCTAGGGTATTGTGACATGTGTGTGTAACCACGCTTAGACGATGGCCTTGAGCTCAAAGCTTTCTAGAGGGCTGAAGTCCTTAGTTAGAAGTACTTAGTTAGTTAGGCTGTGTAAATACCGCCAAAGTTTTTTCTGTCCCTCAGGGACGTGATTTCATAGATTACCGTCTATAATGTCTTTTCTACAGCGGCGTTTCTCTATTTTAAGCTCTAGGCCGATGCACATTCACAGTATGACCTCCGGATTAGAAGTGAGAGCTGGAACACTGAGTAATACACAATAGAGATCTCGCAATGCTATTAGCCAAGTGTTATTTAGTCCAGTTTTGACAGAGTCCAGAGGTGATATAGACCTAAGAGTCACCTGCTCTCACTGATCTGAATCTGAACAACCCGACCCGATTATCGGTTTTCTCGTGGTCAGCTACCTGATCGTATCATTGGTTCACTGGAGGACATACTCCCTGAAATCCAGGCGCAAGCTTTACCTACCTCTGGCAAAAGCGTAAACGAATTCCATTTAAGGATATTTTAAAAGACTTCCTACAAAATTCATATGGAACTGTTGGCTGGCCTACAAAATCCTTCAAAGGTTTTATGGTTCATGAAATTGAAAATAATCCTTAACAAATTTTAGCTATGTGCAATTCGTAGTATGTCCGGAAACAAGGCACAATAAACCCTCTCAGATTTTGCTAATGTACTACGGCTCTACACATTTGGGTCACGTTCCCCTTAAGTGCTCGGGAAATCTTGCCAACTTTGGATTTTGTGGCACATATGCACCAAAATGTGCTACATCGGAAACATCATTTTTTATTCTGCCTCTGAAACGTCCCAAATACTTCAAATTTTAACAAAGGCACAAAACCTTTCCAGGAAACCCTCAATGGGTGTAACCTCAACACACCTCGAAAGGCTCGCTAAAACAGGTGCTTTCTACTGACCCAGTGATAGATTCCCGATGCGCGTGATTGCGCACAGACCTCTTTTATAACTAACCTGATATCAGGTGATTTATCTAGTCGCAGATTCAACTGGGACTATTCTAGTAGCATACAATGAACGCTCGGAACGCGTATTTCCTTTGGAATTGTGTTAAATGACATAATGTTACGCAGTGTACTGCCTCTAGTGGTCCCATGACATATATAATTTAAAAGTGACGAAGTAAGCAGCCGTCTCCGACTAGTGTGCTTTATGAATCCTTAATTCCTAGAACGGGTTCTGATGCTAGTGCTCACTGCACCCTGTGACCAACCCGACGTTAAAGCACACTGTTCATCTGTCACTTCAGGTGTTCCGTTTGTATAATAATAGCCAACCATTTGAACAGCGCAATAAGACAAAATGATTCCGTTTCAGAAGTATAGCTTATAGCAGATATTAGGACAAAACCTGCGGCAGTCCAACAACAAGCACCTGACTACAAAAAGCCCCTGCATTCATTACTGGAGCCTTACTTGAGGGACAATAATTTTAGCAAGGTTAATTAAGGAAACAGTGGCAACCGTTTACACAGGTGTTCTCGGGTGAGAGTTACCGTTGACATTGAGACTGTTAACATTGGGATCACAACACTATGGTTGGTAAGCAGAACTTTTTATTCGAGGCGCACCAATGTGCTTTGGTGCACCACTACAAATATCTTCTCGCATGTCAATCAGTGCCTGATACAGAGGAGCGAGTTGCATACTTTATTCAATGGCAAAGGACGTGAAAGGCTCATTGTTACTGTATAGCTTTGAGTCGGCTGCCTTACGTTTTGGTTTTCCACACAAAGGGAAGCAAAATAGGGAATTTTTATTCTAAGGCGATTATACAAACAATTTATAACGGTTTTCATTCATTAAGGTCCGTGGAACACTTTCTGACCTCAACAATGCATTAAGATTCCGTCTTAAGAACGGATATCGCAAGCCTTCTTACCACTGACGCCTCTGTTTCACGGCTGTCCTCCAAAAAGCCTTAATGCACTGGTGAATGAAAGATTAAGGAAACATGTTTTCGGGGAAACAGAACAATCAGCAACACACTCCAAGTAGTTGCGAGATAAGAATCTGGATTTCGCATCTCTCTTCTGGTTCAGGGAAGCTAACTTGAAACGGGCAATTTCAGAACCGTCGTAATTACAGGAACCAGCTTGTGGTGTATCGGATTGTAACTTTATATTTGATGCATTTGTGCTATGTATGATCACTGATCCGTATACAATAAAAAATGACAAAATACAAAAAATGCTGGCTTACTAAATTTCTGTTCCGTCGCTACCCGTCTTCCTAGCTGAAATTAACTTTCAGGCTGTGCTTTCTATTTAGGTTTACTGTGAAATCTTAAAATAAAATCCTTTGGAACGTTGTGACGTAAGTTTCGGGCAGCACATAAACTCGAGCAGATATATTGCCGAAGGAAGGAGGCCAACTTTCATCAAGACAAACCTGAAGTAGCTTCACCATCTTTCGACGAAGAAATAAACAACAAGACAGATCAAATAAAGTTGCAACTTGGTATGCGACCTAGTCGTTAAACCAAAGTCAGCCAATTTTTCATGCGCGTAGGCTCCCGTGTGCCACTTTCAAACTGCTTTAGCACATTTGGTTGCCGGTGACAGATACGAAACTCCTGTTTTCTTCTTCGCAAAATTTTAAGCTTGTGTTTGCCTTAATCATTAGAACTAATAAAACACTTTAAAAATGCACTTTCAGCCTCATTCTTATGCTGTTGACATCTCACGTCCTTTAAAAATAAAGCTTGTAAGTTAGCGTTGACCTAGACGGATCCAGTTTCCTTAGAAAGGTCACGTTAGAATCATTAACCAATCTACAGCTATCGCCGCCACTTTGAGCTAGCTGAATATTGTTCCACAGGTTTCCAGCATCTGTGGCAGTAAATAAGTGGGAAATTCTGACAGGTGAGTCAGTCAGTCGACACAAGGCGGTCATCTTTCAAGGCGTTGGGAAAAATCAGCCACATCATCTGTTCAGATGTAGCTATTTTGGTGCGTCCATCGCAAGCTGGTGAAGTAGTTTCGACACACTGACTTCAAATGTCAGATTTCCGGAACCAAACCCCTGCAGTTCCAAGGACGCACCGCCAACTAGGTTCAGTAAAAGCGAAACGTGAGTCGTTTGCTTCCCCGTTCTGGTGTGAACTAACAAAAATGATTGCGCCGGACAAGAAAGAAGGCGTTTCAAATAAGAGTGGTATGAATATAATTGGGCGTGTTCCTTAGTTCTTGTGACACCTTTGTCACAAACGGAAGAACTGAACACACTTAGTAGATGCCTGGTTTAGCTTTGTTTCCTAAGGGGTACTTTGTAATTCACTACCAGCTTCTGAGGTCATAAACCATATGATTGCAATCTTGCTAGTCCGGACGTCAACGACTTTTTAACTTTTTATTTCGTACCATATTAATGAGCGATACACAAAGCAACCAGTGGAGTATAATATTTTTAATATCCACTGTTGCAGACAAACCCGCTGTTGGAGTCTCCAAGTGAGTTGAGCTACAAAATTAATTCATCAAAAAAGGGGTTGCGCCCCTTGAAAGAATACCTTACTAACCTGAGCGAATGTAGAGAATTTTTACGATTCTTATCTCTTGGATAGTTTAAGTATGTCAATTTACTTTTAAGCATGTGCTGAACAGGCTCGTTAAATTCTGGTATACTGCTTTACTTTTCACCAACACCGTTTGGATCACGCAGTTGGATCCTTCCCCCCCTAAAAAACTAGTCTTTCGGAAAACAATGTTGAAATGCCAAACATGTTTTTTCTTACTCTACTGAAAGCCTACCACTTGCTTTTAACAAATACCATCTACCTATTAGCACAGTCAAACAACTCAAACACTGCAGCGGGACCTGGGTGAAAAAGTTTTGTTTCAGAAAACGGTCATTTTGGGCCGTGTCAATTAGTTTCCTTGTTTTTAACAACAGAATTTCGAAAATTCAGAACAGCATGGGTGGGGATTGTAGAAAGAGGGAGTGATCAACTAGCAATATGCAAGGCGTGTAAAATAGGACAAAATGGGTCAAAAAGTATGGCATTAATAAATCTGCCTGGCCAACAGACAGGCAGTGCTTGTGCCAGAAGTAAAGACAGTCAATTTAATCCGTCTTCTTTTCTTGACTGAAATGAAAAGCCCCGGGATTGAAACCTTACTTGAATTAGACAGAGCGTTATCTGTGGAAAAAAGCGTGTTGCCTGATTGTCCCAGCTAAATACTTTTTCATTGAAATACGCCTAGATATTTTTCCATTATCCACAAGAGATTCATAGTTAGTGCACGAAGCCCCCATCAGCTTAATTTGGTAGCGCTTCATACGTATGTACACAGAAAGCAGAAATATGGTCATCACACGTGATAATCCAAGGGCCCGAACTTTTCTTTAAACTATATTGGTTTGGAGGCTGGTCTGGACATAACCTTTTTCATTAAAGTGCACTTAAGTGTTAGATTGAACGACCGACGAGGGCCTACCATTTATGTAATGTGAAATACTTCAGAGATATCTTAACCTGAAGAGCGAAGTGGTCACATCAGCTAAATTACGTGACATTCTAAAGTCCGTGTGGAATTGCGAAATCTACCTCCATATGCATTCTAGTGATGAAGACTGATGCATTTACGACATGTACGCGGTCTTTACAGCCGCAGATGATGATACTGGTGACATGCATGTGGGAAAGGTTTAAAGTAGTATGAATAACTCAACGCGCCCAAAATTATAAACAAGTCGGCTGTCGTTCCCTTATTATTTGCTTGCGAACTGTAAGTTATTGAAAAACAACAAAATTCGGACTTTTTAAGATGGTTAGAGTATTTGAGAAAGGAACGTGCACAGACACAAGCATAATAAGGATGGCATTTACAGACAGGATCGTTAAATATGGGAACTTGTACCTGGCATTTCATTTTATTGCTGAGTAACTCTGTGATGGGTGCAATTTTATCGTCAGACTGGTAAGTATGATTTTGATGCATTTGAGAGCAGGCATTTTAATGGTATGGTAATCATTGGGACAGTGTTCGTTTAGTGCTTCATCCGTAATATTTACACGTATTCATGCCAACCAACTAAAATTTTTTCCCAAACATTTTAGTATGCGACATTTGCAAGAAAACTGCGCACGACCTGAACGAATTTGCTTTCACTTCGAATGCTAAAATGGCTATCAAAAGCATGATTCACCTTATCTGTGGGCGGATTCCAGGTGAAAATCAGGTAAATGGTATAACTGTAAACATAAATCTGGAAACTTTTAAAAACGCTTTATTTTGTTTTGCCTTTGGCACAGCACCAATCATCTCCCACTGGTCAATTTGACCAGATTGGGTGTGGTTTCCGAACTTTGTAGGGTCGTTGTGGCACATTAAGTTAATTTTGAAAGCACGTGAATAATCTAAGCGAAGTGTTGGTAAGCTTCTCAAATTACTACAAAAACGAGCTTTAATCCAGTCATCTAAAAGACAAATAAATTTTGTCGAGCCTATCGTCTTGAATGTTGAAAAACACCCCAAAGGCACTATTTGGTGGCGCTATCGTCCCTATGTACATGTTGTGAAAGCCACTGTTTTTGTTTTCAAAAGGAGGTGTTAGAGGCAAAAACGTCCTTAATGGAGCCATATTTCATAAGAATATTCTGACGTAATCAAGCTTATCAGAACAGAAGCAGGAAAATTGAGCAGAATTTGGCTAGTTCCAGAGGACTGTTGCAATAATCAAGCTAAAAAATATTGGAATTGCTTTGAAGAATTGAACACAGATGCAAGCAAAAGTGAAGCATTAAACTATACGACGGGTCCTGGAGGCAATCCAGTTGATTGAATTGATGAAACTAACATATTGGTGACATAATGTTGCAATAATGCGAATGACTCTGTTGAGTTCACGGTACAGAACTATGGGTTACGCATAGGTTTGGTGATCCCGAATATCAAAATGAAGGATTAGATTTGAATTTACAGTTGAGCAGCGAAACTAGGTCATCCACATTCGTGGGGTAAGCAACCTGTGCGCAAGTCTGTCCATAACCGGCACAACATTGTGTCAAGTTCTGCACACCAGAAAACCACGAGCGGAACGGCGGCTAGGTTGCGTGGGCTATTGTCGTCTTATCCGACCAGACTGGTGGTGCAACCACATAGACGTCATGGTAGGACAAGTCTGAGCAGGTTCAGCAGACGGAAGACAAGGGCGGACGGGTAGGCGGGTGCTGTGATACACATCGATGCGCACACACGCACACACACGTAAGCCCGTTTTTGTTTTGGGGTGGATGGGAGACGGACAGTGTGGCAACACGAATGGCGAGCACGAAGGCCATGACAGAGAAAACACATGGAGTTCGGTAGCTAAAACAGGCGAGATGGACAAATTTACGGGGAATTATCAGACCGTTAATTTAGATTGAGTGAGCTGTTAATATGCCAAACGTAACCAATGTATCACGAAAGCTCCAAGTAATAGACACATAGAGATGGCATTGAGTTGTTATTTTTGTAGCTTGAGCGCACACATTGGTAGTTAATCATCTAGCTGTTGATCTGTCCACCGAGGTTGGCAATTTACATTTCATCATCATCTGAAGGGACCTTGTCAGCCACGTACTGAAGTTATCTCATCGAATGTTGCCGAGTCTGCAAATCAAGCTCGACAATCAGATACCAGTACACTGAGGCATCCGAATTTTAGGGCTCTAATTTGGACAGTATGTTTCACAGACTGGAAGCCTGCAGTAGTGGCAAATTGTGCTTGTCTAGTTGTTGAAATGACTTTCCGAGCACTTCTTTCCTTTTGTCTGTATTGAGTGCTGCAATATTACACTTTCAATGGAGATTTCGCCCCGTAAGTTGAGGGAAATTTACGCTAGAAGGTCGAAGGCGCTGTCCAATCGTCTCAGCATTACTGGGAATCATCGGCACTCTGTCTGACAAAATTTTAGGGTGTTGCGTACCTGCAACCTTACAGCTAGTGGTTTGAATGCTAAATCATTCGGCCATGAGCAGCTAACCAGCAGTGTGCTTAACTTGATTGCATTTTCAGCAAGGATATGGTCGAGTTTACGTGCACAGATATAAACAAGTGTTTGATAAGATGCTTTATAAATGGATTATGTCCGGCTGTCTGTCGATAAAACATTCATTCAAAACATTTTGCCATCGACGCGCCAGGATAGAAATGGATTCTTGGTATACTGTTCATGATATGATCGCCATGTTTATTCTCGTAGACAGGCATCGTAGACACCGAAGTAAGATACTTGTTTCTCTTGGTTTGATAACGCTTCAATAGTCGTTCATCAGCGGATTTACGTAATAAAACGCTTTCCTGCTCGTTCAAGTTCACTTAGAATTCTGCTGTGGTTAATGCGCACTGTTTCCACAATAGTGTCTTCTTCTATGGCAAGTCCCGAGCCAGACAAAAACTGGTGATATAGTTATATGTAGTAGCGTTGTTATCTTCACTGAGATGCCCAAAGATCAGCCGCAGTGCTGCATGTTCTGACTTTGTTTCCCTTTGCCACAAGCAACGAGACAAAATACCATACCGTAAACCCACTTGTATTTTGCGTTCACCACCATCTAGGACTTTACCAAATTTATCCGGTTTATTGAGCGTAAATCTGATAAAACAGAGGCGTGATTTCAGGGGCACGAATTGCTCGCCATTGGTCAAAAAAAGACCGACAACTAGAGAGCTCAACAGTTAGCTGTGAAAAATTTGAATACAAGAATAAACGCAAATGGATCGACCGATTTGCAAACTAAACGTGTGTGTGTAACATCGAACCGGATATTTTTGGATCAGGAAAAATCTCTCTCATTGCCTCACCTTGTGAAACATCTGTGCATTAAAACTGTCATTCCACACGTGCCTGACACGGCCTGCTCAATGCAACAATTCATCCGCTAAGAGTACCAAGCCATCACTAGTGTAATATTGCACCAGTGTGAGTAAAATACTGTGTTTGATGAACAGTTTGCATGTGCATATGCCGGTGTACGTGCAGACGCCTTCGTACCAATCTCATATATCCGTTATGGATGACTCATCGTAGTAGGCCCCTGGGGAAAGCAAAGGAACCGCCGTACTCAGCCGTTTACATGCCCTATCAGCCCGACGGACGTAAGACTGGACTGGTCGTGCAAGGGGAGGGGGCTGTGGTGGCTAGGCTGCAGTCAAGCTTTGGCAGAAAAGCTTCCCACAGAGCCCACTCAGGAACTGCGTGAAGACACTCTAATCACAGCACAAGTTATTCGGCCCATTGAAGTATACCAGAGAGTGACGTGTAAAACTAGATTTTATACGAGATCATAAAAACATAAGGGTCTAAATTCAGGTAGACAAAGGCTACAAGGATTTGACCGAAGCACCGTAAACGGGAATACTTTAGGGGTTCCAGTGTTACGTTGGTGACTAGGTCACATGATGAAATTATCTGGGACACGAAGCGGTTTGATCAAAAATGACTTGGAACAAAGCCGCCAACAAGAATGATTGTTTTGGTGCACTTATTACCGTTAAACAGCCAGGCAGCAGTCTTGACCTTCTTGAACGATACTACTGACCAGCTACTAAGAGGTGGTATAAAAACAAAGCACAGAATTGAATAGATTATGTCTGGCAGGCGTTTGTCAGTTCATCCCAATAATTCTGTTTATTAAGTTTAGCACAAGATACTTTTCTACCACGAGCAACGGTATAACTACACACGTAACTTCGTCTGGGTGGTGTATATGTTTAGAACCTTCTGATTATTGATTAGAGAAGGTGTTGAATTAACCAGGGAAAGAATGCTGTTTAAGAACCGAAAGTAGCTTGACAAATTTAATCCATTTGTGAGATTCACTCATGACTGATATGCTGCCAGTTGGAACAGCGAGACTACCCAGTGCCTTACCTTCTGGGACATTGGAAAATACGCATACGCACCATTCTACCTTAACATTATACTAAAATAGAAGACTGCCGCCCAATCTATGTGATCCCAATGAACTTGGGTCATGAACTCTCTGATCTCGGTTGGGAAGTTGAATAGCAACTTTATTAGTATCCAGCAGTTTTATATGCATATCTGATAGAAGCAACCGGAGTGTTAGCCTTGATTGGCTCCGAACCTGTTCATAACTGATGATAAAGCGCCTACCATGTGCGGTTGTGGTGATAATTATCTCCCAATTTATTTTGATTCAAAGGGTTTCAGTGTTGATTTTGGTTTCTGTCTTTGACGGCCATTATTCACAAGCCTTCAGCGCGGGACATTTTACCCTTTTTTGGACCTCGTAGGTGTATTCCCACTCAAATGAGGATTGGCCAGTCTGGGACGTTGAGGATAGAAATTCTCAGAATGGAATTAGAACTAAACTGGCCTTAGGCGTTTCAATCGACTCGGCTGGCACTCAGAATGCTCAAGTGTTGTAATTAACTAAAAGCAAATTTTTCAATGAAATTTGTTGCGCATACATGACGTACACCACCTCAGGTTCCCCCACTTCACTTAGATCCTGCATACTGCTCGGAGTAAGCATTGTTGAAAACGACAGACGAACGAAGTTGGTTTAGGACTTCAGGGGGATTCGGATAGCGAAATTTGCGTCAAGTTATTTTTTGTTTAACAATGCATTAATTAAAACGGGGGAAGCATGGCCTGAAATCGTTCATGAATCTAAGTGGACTGCTATCAAATCCTCACGAGGGATATCGACCAAAGCTGGCGTTGAAGTTGGTGGTGGTGCAAAAAATGTCAGTCATTTGTGAGTTTTTTTTAAAGAATTGACTAATGTATCCGAACAGTTTCTCCCCTCCACGCTTTTCGTGATATAATGCAGAATCACGCATAAATCAACCGAAATACTAAAAGTACGTTATTTATTTCAGTGTGAAGAAATTTTGAATTCACTATATGAATACTTGGACGAGCGACACAAACAATGTCGTCCAGAAAAGCTGTGTACTGTAAGTTTTACTTTCGGCAGTTTTTGATTGCGTTATTCATAGGCAATCAGAAAAGATGACAGGTTGCTCTCCATACTGATAACCTATATTTCTTAAAACATATCTCAATATCCTAGGGAACGCTTCCTCCGCATGCACTAGCTTGACAAAAAAAATGTGCGGACTGTGCACCTAAAACTGCGACGTTCTTTCAACAAAATGAAGTGCATAAGATGGCTTCAGAATGCTGCTACAACAGCAGGTATTTTAGAGACATGGTGGGAGAAAAGTCGATAATCTAATCGCAATCTTTCGTCGCCAGTATATTGTTACGTGCAAAATAAACGGGCATATACAACTCGGACGTCAGCCAAAGACGCAAAACACCGGCACGGACGAACGTCAAAGCATTTGCACTGCGTTAACAGTTTGGTTTACACTCTGCAAAACCTGAACAGAAAACAAAAATAACGTCATGCAGGTGTAGCTTGAATTTCAGCTTGCTGTAAACCGCTCAAATCATTGATCAGATTGTATACCGGTGTATGTCTGTGTCGGATGTCCTATTCGTTATGGTTTATCAGTTTATCAGCAGATACCCAGGAAGTTTAAATCAAGATGACAGGCTCATCTGCCTCTTACAGGCTGTAGGATCATCGGTTCAAGTTAAATTAACTGGACTTTTTTTACTGAACGCAGAACAAAAACTGCTTCACCCTTTTCTATGAAAACCAATTCTACAGCATACACAACTGATACTTTTCTGGAAGTGGTCTTTTCAATAAAGTTAATGATTACTTTATTTCGTTCTTTTCTTCCTCTTATCCATCATGACTGAATTTGATGCACTCACAATCTGACTGTGTTGGCCCCTCTCAGTCAGACAAATGAAAGTAACCACTGCACATGGAACACTTTTTCACCGGTCAATGTCTGAAAAACGGCTGATTTGTACTATTCCAAATAACTCACTTTCACCAAATGTAAGGAAAAATATCGTGAAACTACGCGTTGTAGCTGGAAAATTTTGGCCGCACAGGAAAAACAGTCAAAATCTCATAACCATAGCGGTATTCATAGTAATTCCTATGGTTGGACCATGTTTCCATGCAAATTCTGCAGCACGCGGAAATCACTTATTTTTGTGTGTAAGGGACTGGACGATAATTGGCCCCGCCCTGGAATCCTGGATGTTTGAAATGAATTGAGCCAATGAAGGTTTTCACCCTGATGGCTTGCGCACAGTTAATTATTAATCTAGTTAAGATAGCCCCCATATGATTCACCTTTTCATCCGACTTAATGAACTTGAATCTGTTTTCCTACGAAACAGAAACATGGTTGCTATTGCCAGATAACTAGAGTTTCATTGGTTGTTGATCCGGTGGCTTTTGATCTGTTCGTAGAGCTTGGCAACCGACTTGCAAACGTTTCGTCGCCATTCGAGGTGACACATTTGGAGCGCACTTGCACCCAACAGCTGCACCCACAACGCCAAGCTTGGCTAACAGATCATCAGCCGCCTAATCAATAACCAATAAATTCACCCCAAACACCAATGTTTCGACACATTACCAACTAGAATCTCAGTTTTAAACGATGTGTGTCTTGTGTTGCAACTAAGCGTCTGCTGAAGCCTGGGTCAATTAAAATTGCAGCAATGTGTTCCTAGACATATAACCGAAGTGTTTTATTAAATCTTCATATCCCTCCATACTCCTCACACACAAAATTTCACAAAAAAGACCAAGTGCCGTACAATACGAAGACAATAAAGCTGAACTTTCACATCAGCACAGCTAACAAGTGACAGCCAGTCCACTTTTTAGGAAGACAGATGATATCAGTTTGTGAAGTCGGCCGATTGTTCTTAAAAGTTTCCAATGGATGGTCAAGACAAGTCTACATTTTACAAAGAATATTTATTGACGAAAAGCGGGTGTGTCACATTGTTGTTGTGTGTATAGTGGTTTGTAAAAATAAGATAAACGTTCAGCTGTGACACCCTTCCGGTGCCTAGTTGCCATGCCACCCAAAGGTAGCACGAGGGCTGGGATACTGCCAGGTTGCCCAAGCCTAGACAGGGGAAGTCGAGAGGCAGAGGTCGGATTCGGACCACGGACCTTCCGGTCAGTAACTTCGCGCTCTAACTACTGAGCCGTCTATTCACGAGGTTTCGTTTGATGAACCAGTAGCATGATGGTAATGGTTGCCCATATATAGTCGATTTCATATTGGTGGCTGATAGATTAATTGGATTCGTGCACTTTGTTGAAACTAGGTGCCGAAACATTTCCATCTGGTGTACTGAAGCCATCTTCCTGGGCCGAGCTTTTTTGACATAACGTGTCAAAATATTTTCAGCATGTTTCTCTTGTCCAACTTTTTCAGTTGTTGCATATTTGCCCACGGGATGAGAACTGTGAATTCTCGGAAACAGAACCAGGTAAGTTTTCCTTTTCACACCGACTGGACTTCTAACTATGTACAACTGGGAAAGGGGCGGTCATATTTCTTTGTTTCACTTGTTCCCTCTTTTCAGTCCGTTGTGATGCATGCATCGGAATAGTTGAATCACTTGTGAAGTTGATGGAACAACCGTATTTCCGCAAAATGATTATTTCATTAATGGGAGAGATGTGTGAATCCGTCCCAGAACAGCACCTGAAAACGATGGTACGTACAACTTCTGGTTTATTACAAAGGCCATTGTAAGATGATGGACAATGATTAGGGACATAACTACACGTACTATGGATGCAAAAACATTTTGGGTATAGAATAATTGGGATATGCACCGGTTTTTTGCATTAGTTCTTCAAATCTCAATTCTCGATACTTGGTGAGAAGTCTCTCCTTTTAGAAACTGACGTACAAACAGAGGCATAGGTATTCGGTTTTAATGGGAGACTCAGCTACCTTCCGGCTAAATATCTCATTTATGGTGTTGTTCTTCAACAGGATGCGCTTCACGCAGGCCGCCTCGTTTCGATTGGTGCGATATTCAAAATATTGCAGTATATTTTCTTAAGGGGAACTACTCATAAGTTTGCTGAAAACCGTTTGACAGCCCACCAGCGGTTTCACTGTTTTCGGGGCTCATTATGTGGTCACAGTCCCCGGAGTTCCGTCAACCTTACATTCTACTTGAACTCAAATTGTAAGCAGTTTTCCGAACACACTCATTTGCCCACTAACTTGGTTCTAACGAACTGCGTCCAATTTTGGTCCAAGTATACATAAGGTTGAGGGACACTGTGGGAATGCGCCTACTCGATAAACTCCAAGACGGTTGAAACTGGTCGTGGGTTACTCAAGAGTTTTCCGCACCCTTATGAATTGTGTTTCTTCAAGGGACGTGTGTACTTAGAGGGGCTTGTTTGGTATTTCAGATCTGTTTTACAAAGCATTTTTTCATAAATTACCAACCCAGAGCTGTTTTGTGGCTGGCCCAAAAGGTACTGAAAGGTGAATGCCGTTTGCGTCCTTAGTTTCTGGTGCGTATTCCATCTTGTACAGGGCAATAGTTAAAATATCCAGTGCCTCGTTCTATTGCTGCTATGTTTGCAGATAATCCACAGTAGCTGATAACTTAATGCTTCCAGTTTAAAGGGAGATATGTCCAGTTTACATTTATCTACCACCGATTATACATGTATATAAGCGGCTATAACCAAATGGTTTCCTTCATGTCAACAGTGCACCCTATTCGTTAATGAACGCCTAGAAGAATGGCTAACCAAAGTGGCTCAGTTCGTGGTGCCTGCTGCATTGTGTCAAGTAAGTATGCTCTTGGACTGGCTTTTGTCTATTTGTCTGCAAAAGGTACGTATGAGTAGTGCATAATACACACCGCGAATGAACAGAGTGCTTCACTGACTTGCGTTATCGCTTCAGAGAATCAGAACAATGCTAACACAGTAACAAAGCATGTCACGAGAAGATGGATTACATCAGCTTATCCCTCTTTACATTTGTCTTACTTTTACCGAATTCAAAACTGTTGTCTAATTCTTGCATAAATGCGAACAGGAAGCCTGTCATGTTGTTCAATGAGTATGAGGGTATAACTTCAGATTTATCGTATAGTTCTGTTTGAAAATCGCTTCGGTACCATTTTATCATTTGTCGGGAACAATTCTGCTCGCTATCTTTTGTTCATATTTTAGACCGTTTACCACGAGCACATCCAAATTCGGATAACCTAGACCGGTTTTGATCCAGATGTCTTGAGTGCATTGTGGAATATAATTAGAAAGTCTGTGAATCGAAGCACAGCATCGTCCGTTGTGATGTTTCCGCTACCGTTGGTAACCTTTATCAAAGGCTTTTTACAGTAAAGCGAATCTCTAACGTGGCTCTACCATCGCTCCACGTAAAACCGAGCCGAATCATTTGACTGAAGCACAGACTCACTCACACTCGGGAATTCAGGTCACAGTTACATCAGTCATGAAAGTTGATGACTCATCCTTATTACTGTTTTATTTGTGTATCTACTTGTTTGTAAAAATGGGAGAACTTTTATTCACAGTAACGGAAACGATGGAAAGACAGCCCAGTACCCAAAGATGCTTCGTTTTTATACTTTAGTACATCACAGTCTACTGTAGGTATTATTGGTCCTTAGGTTTCAGTGTTGGACTTTATACTTGCAAAAATGTGTAAACTGGTCAATTAGAAATATAGACTCATTGACGAGTTTTGGGAGACACGTATACGAGACTACATGGGGCTTGATGAACAACGTCATGGATCTAATAGTCGGACTGGTAACCTTCAAACAAACTCTGTCAAACTTTTAAGTAAGCTGATGTGGCCACCAGAGGAACCTCATTTCAGCAGAGGCCATTTTAATTGTCATTAGCCCTTACTAAGTATCATACGTTTGGTTGTTATTAATAGAGTTCAGTATACACAGTACAGATCCGTATGTAGTTGGTGGACCTGACCTGGTAAAATCTACCTGTGGTAATTTAACAAATCCCATTATGATGGAGCGGGAAGCACTCACTGGTTAAAATAGCGATCCAGGACAGTTGTTCTCAGAGAGAGAGAGAGGGAGAGTGAAAGGTGCTTTCAGTCGTAAAGAAGTTGGTCCCTCCGAGGATGAAGTGACATAACCTAGATTGTCAAAACATACATAGCCGGAGCTGCACAGTTACTGGTTTGGATAGCCTGTCAGAACTGCACTACGACTCAACAGATGCAAAATTCAGAGAGCAATCCAATGACGCCTGTTCCTAAAAGACAGATGTGACAAACAGTTCATGTATCACAAAGTCTTCTAGTCACTCTGTTTAGAGATAGTCAATTCACCTCGGATTTAACACGCTTAGAAAAACAAACTTTGTCCACATCATCTTAGTGTTTGCCACTAAGTGATATTTTCCGAACAACCTCTTACCATCTTTCCTAATCAGAAAACCCTCAACTCCAAATTGTTTGCGTTCACCTGAGAAACAGGGAAGAGAAGTTTAAGAACGCGTTTTGAACAAGTGATACACTTAGTTCAGCTGTATAGTAAAAGCTGGAATTCGCATCAACCGATGAAGAATAAACTTATTCTTCACGAGTGATTGTAGCAGGTGGAAAATCAACTAGATGCCACTTAAGAAGCTTTATGTTGACTTAGGTCAGACTGGTTATTCCGCCTCTGGTATTTATCACAAAAGTGATTAAACTGTTTAGGAAGAAACAAGCATTCTGTGACAGATTTCGAGCGTCAAAATAGAACTTAGTGCACCACCATCAGGGGTTCATTTAACAAACTCAGAGAATCCACGGTCTGACTACTAATCTTTGAACACGTTTCCTTATATTTCTGAGTAGGTCTGAGTGGTTACCATAATAGTGCTAGCGTTCGAAAACGACTTCAATTAAAATGCACTTTTTGTCAGTTTCAATCCCACTGGAAAGCAGGGTAACCAGTTGAGAGCTGATGCAGCTTTTCTGGTTTGCTTAGATATCATCACTTTCCCCTGGTCCGAAAGGAATTCAAAAAAAGGAATGAAAGAATTTCGTGAACTTGCGAATTTGAAGCTAGTCAGTAGCCATTTTGTAGTTGATTTTCAATAGAGAGTAAAACTTGATCAATTGTGACACACATTGTAACTTACCATGATGCTTCCATTCTAGGTGATAGATCTGTGTAGAATGCCCCAGAAGCAGATGCTGTTCAGTCCAGGTCCAATTGGTAAGCATCCACTAGTAATAAAAGCTGATTTATTTATTCGTTATGCTTTATATTTCCCAGTGAAAAGTGCTTAACGATATTCATTACTGAAATTTATCTTCTTTTGTTGGGGAGAATCCGTACCTTCATGAAAATTGCTGATTTGACTCAGAGTTCACATAATGAGAACATATAGCTTCTTGGTATGGCAGATAGTTTTTGGCTATGCTGACAGACTCAGAAAGATCTGGGTTAGTGTCTGTGTGTGTGTGAGCATACACGACTAACAGCGTTCTGGGTTTTGCTCGGCTAGTGCACCGGGGCTGATCAGATTCTGAATAAGCTAGTAACTAGTGATCAAACAATATGACCGCTCTTCATCCCCAAGTAGGAAGACGTTTACTGCTGAGCTCAGTTTTTCTCCCTATTGATGTTTTTTCTACGTTTATCACACTGACAATGATTTCTCAAATTCCGCCCTAGTCCTGCAGGATAGGATTTTCGAATGAGTGCGTTCAACGGTAAATTTTTGGGATATTTTCAAAAGCTTGGAAGAACATAAGTGATTCTACATTATAGGATGGAACACCAGGTGTTCTTTAAAATGTAGGATTAGTGAGTTTTGTCGCAGTGCCGCCAGTCGAATTGCGTTTGCAGAGTACACAAACATTCCCCTGCGTCTACCGTAGATAACTGGGCTACAATGCTGATGAATCTGATTTCGGCCGTAGGACTGTCGCATAGCTCTTGCTGATTCATCGAAAAGTTGAGATCTACACTAGGAATTGTGCAACCACCCACAAAAACAAAAAAAGTACCGGTTGATTTTAAAGCACTCGTGATGTTACATAACCTGGAAGTTGTGCTAAAACGCCATCCACTCGGAATAATTATGATCATAATGGAACGTCAGTTACATAACCCACACATTTCCGCTCAAGGACGAATAAGACTTTGTGATAAGTAAACAGCTCCTACTACGCGGTGTTACTGTGACGAACAAACACACTTGGTGATGATGCCAGATTAATGGAGTTCATTGCCAGGTACGGCCGAACATATGTGTAAGATCCGAACCCAAACGGAAGCACACCCGTCAGTTTGATCTGGGCACACTGCATTACTTGCGTCGAACCGACACGAGAGGCGTTCAGTTAGAAATGGTGTGGATATGATCTGCAAAGACCACTCCACAAGAAGTAGCCCTAAGCATGTTGCTAATTAATATGCCCTTTGATATGGTTTTCACAATGTAGTTCCCTTATTACTTAAGTCAAAACAAGTGGTTCCGTTCACGAGTCTGACTACCGTTAACAGCATATAAGTTTCGGGAAGATACTATATAAAACACTCTTATAGACTACAAACCTGTGACATAAGCAACGCAGGCAGACAGCCAGACAGATAAACATACAGCATGCCAAGTTGGCACGAACTGAAAACCTTTATGCAGAGTTTGTCGTCTTCGGACATTTTCTTCGAGACCGTTCTGTTGCTTTGTTCTTTGCTATACCTTAGACAACAGCTTTACTTGGTAGAGTGCTGTAAAAAGCATTGTGAAGTAAGAGCCTTGAACGGTTCAAGTAAACGAAGAATAGTCTCTCAAGTTGTAAGACCATCAATTGTTTGCCTACGAGCAACAGATATATGCATTTGCTCTCAATTCAGCAATATACCTGGGTAAATTAAGTGACACTTTAACCCTATCGGAAGTATTACGGAGCATAATACGATTTCGCCAACTTTTTAAAGTGAGCGTTACTAAACCCCGTGCAAAGGAAAACACTAAGAAAACCCCGCAAAAGACAGGGTCTCTAAGTGAAATACATCGAATCTGTATATGTTTCGGGATACTTCTCAAATGAATTTAACGCTTGATAGTAATAAGTTTTGGAGATCAAGTTAAACTTTTATAGTAATGCCGTAATTAAACCTAGTTGATACCTAAGCGTTCGCATTTTCCTCGCTAAACTGCGAGAGGCAGGCACTTGGTGTCGCTTCCAATGACAGCTTTTAGTCGGTATAAATCAGGCAGATTAAACATAAAATCACACAAATGAACCTGAAGTGAAACTTTGCGTTTGCAGTTCCCGAGACAGGACTTACCTCGTTGCCGTATTTCAGATTTCTGCGGCACATGCACACGGTCCGTTTCGCAGTTGAAGACTTTTCTCGGAAACGAAGATGCTGTCACCGCTCTCAAAAGAGCAACGGATCATATGTGCGATCTCACACTGGTTTACAGTTCTCAGGTCAGTGAAACTAAACGATTTTGGTTTAAAAAATGCATGGTTCAATTTGTAAGCGAGATATCGTTTCAGCTGGGAAGACAAATGCACTGTGTACGCTTTCAAAAATAAAACGTTTTGGTGGATAGGAGGTGCTGCTAAGGATCTGCGACCACCTTTGGCATCCCAGCCATTTTAGCATTCTTCCGACAAATTCGCATCAAGCGAGGTACTAATAATCTTTGTTTGGCTATATAAGGGAAATGAATCATTCACAGTTTGCCCAAAGTCACAATATAGACACTTCTTACGTCCACAAGCCAACTGAAGATAGCACCGCACGCACTCAGTAGTAAGTTTGCGTGTTAGCTCAGAATATGACTAACCTGCTTTGTTATTTCGCTTTACGGCGCTTGGCTTCTGTGACGGGACGAGTTGGCTTCACAGACGTCCTCTACTCCCGCTGTCCAGAGAATAACCACGCACAAATTGAGATCCATTTCCAACTCCAGCGACCGATACCGTACGCTGAATTGACACTGGACCCCTTAAAATCTGAGTTCAGGATGTCACTCCAGATCTTGAGTTGCCATGGGTATGGTGAAAAAACCAGCGCAGGTTTGAAAAGCTCGCTTTTGGTTGTCGTTGATTCTAGTGTAGTTGTCTGAGAAAGAGGATGCTGAAACCACCAAAATAGATATTTTTGAGCCCTCGACACCTCAGACACAAATGATAAAAAACTTGCGTTTCTGGATGTCTTCCATGCTACGCGGTCGGGCTCCACAATCGTAGGTAAGGAGACACAAATCTCTGTGCGCAATTGAAACTCACATCGAATTACATGCGGGTTTTACCGTATTTACAGTGTAGGAACTGTTAACTGTAGGATATACATAAATACGAACCTCGGAAAGAGAAGTCCAATTACGCAGCATGGGAGGAAGGACATGCCTGATGCTCGACTTAAACCGCTCACCAGACGGGTGCTCTACCGTCCAAGCTACCGAGTACGCTTGCTCCATATCACGCTATAAGCACCTGACCGTCATACATCACTCCCCTGCCTAGTGGATCAGTGGACCGCTTGTGCTGTTTCTGCAATAGTCTGGACGTTTGTATCATCAAGATGTCCATCGGCGTAACGTGCTAAAAGGTAGAGGAGAGCTTGATAGTTATTGAAATGGGAGGTCGAAGTACACGTAGCATAGACAAGTTCGTCCCAAGATGTCTTTCCTTTCCTACCACATGTACTTGGATTTCCCATCCTTATATCTAGCAAATCCCTTGATACTTTAGAAAAATGAGCACAAAAGCTTGACAATGCATCTTACGCAGTATGCTCTAAACAAGGACCTTCTATCATCGTGATCACGGCGTAACCGTGAGTTCTCAAAGAATATACAAACTAACGCGAATCATTTTCGTACACTGTGTTTAACTGATCATATTAATCTACACGTGTGTTAAAAAGATTAGGAAAACGGATTTTTAGGAACATAGGTTACTAAGCTTACCTGGATGAGATTACAAGTAATCAGACACCGAGTGCGACCGCTGCTTTGTTCGCCATTGCCTCATCAACTCACGTACGTGACTTAGGAGAAGCTTTTCCATGGATTCACACAACACAAGTGCTTGTTTTGCATTCTCAAAAACAGTTGGTAAACTTTCAGTGCCGACCATTCAGGAGCACATGGATTCATAGTTTTGCGGCGGATCAGCAATTTGCGCTACGTTTTAGGATCCTCTGAGAGAACTGATCTATAGAGGTAACGGAATTTTATAAATGCTCCAATGGACTAGCTTAAACCGGTCTATCCCAATGGCTGGTCTCTCCAGAGGAGGACGACTGAATAAATACTTATTGATTTCGAGTTGAATTACATCGGCGGCATGGACTATAAAATGCTTATCTAGGTCACTGAACCAAATAGTCGATATAAAAATGAGTTTGAGTTCAATTTTTTCTCATTTTCGTCAATGTGTCAACAGTATGATTTTCTCCTTAAATTTAACCGATATTTTGGACGTGAGCAACAGCTCCCTTGAAGCGATATAAAACTAACGGTTGTATTCCTGTTGTTATTCCCCTTCTCACAATTCCCTCTCCCTAATAAGTGTTCGGAGTTCGCCCACAATTTGCTGGACAGCTTAGTTCAGGATATTACTACCTTAAAAGAAGCTGAATTCTGCCAGGTGAGTGGTTGTTCATTTTGCGGATTCATACGTTTGCACTAATTGACAGGACTGTTTGTATTTTTATGTTCGGAAGTTTATCCTGAATGATTAAGATGCTACGGCCTGGAGAGATATGGAAACTCGACAACTGCTTAAACGAAGCATCTGTATCATGAACTCTTCGCGCAACACATCTATAGGTTTCCGAATGCACAGTTTAGATTTTTATCATCCTTAGCATAGGGTTTATACTGAAGAGTCGCAGAAAAACCCTTCTGCTTGAGATAGCGCTACTCCAAGAGATAAGAAATCATCACCAGTCTTAAAATTAAACAGAAGGATTTCGTTTGTGCGAAAGTTTGCCGGGTTTCTAGTTGGCTATCCCATCATAAGACACTGGTGGAATGCTTTTGCACACTAGCATAGAAAAACAGCCGAAATAGTTACCCCAATTGCGAACAACCCGGAAAATGTATCATATACGGTTTGGGCTGAGTCGTTTGGTTCTACAAATAGCAATGCGAGCCAGCCGTAGAGAAAATAGGTCGGCAGTGAAACCCCAAACCACTGACTCCAAAGGGGTCGAATGGAAACTTCTCACCCCGAAACAAGTAATAATTCCTCTGAGAGAGATTCAATTGATTTGTTCCAGCTATTAGTGAGCTAAACTAGTTTTCAGTAGAGAGTGAAACAGTTATGAAAATCCCAAGAATCGGTGCTGCTTTCAAGTGTTTCTCTTACCAACACATACCGCCTGGAGAGAGAGTGAAGCCTGAGGTCACTATTGGTTAGCAGCTTTGAGCCCCACATAGTAGGTTGTAAATGCCACCTGTGCATTAATATTGACGTGCTAACTAACCCATAATTTGCGAGTCAGTTTGATTGATTCTTCATTGATTCCTCATTTTGAGTAATATTAAACGATCAAACTGGTGCGTACCTTCGAAGAGCTAGCCACCTTTTTTTCATTTCACAAACAAATTTCCAGAAAATCCACATGTGCTCAGGTTGATACTCAATAAGGTGAGTTTCTTATATGAATAAATTTTCCTTGGTTACGTGAGTCAGACCACCTGAATAAAAAACTCACGGATACAATTTGGTAGCCCACGCAACGAAGCATTTTTACGCCGTCGGCGAAACAGTGAAGGTGAATAGTATATCAGATATCATCAAGATGGTATTCATTGCCAAGTGTCGAAGCACAATCACAATCTGAATATAATTTTGATCACTCTTCTGCATACCAATTTGATCTTGGCGGGAGACTCACCTGGAACCCGGCTGAATCTCTTGTTTATGAATTACCAACTGAAACATGAGGCAGCCTGGTGCAGCACATTCAGTTACTGAAAAACATCATAAACGAGAGATTCAGCTGGGTTCAAGGTGAGTCTCCCGTTGAAACCAAATTTATATGCAAATGAGTGTATAAGTCGAATTTCGTGCAATTTGGGTTCAAGTAGAACATAAGGTTGACAGAGACTCGGGGACTGCGCCTACTTGATGAGCCTCAAACCGGTCGTGGGCTGTCGAAGAATTTTTAGCAACTTTCTGAGTAATGTACTAAGTCCATAGAATTCTGATCAGTTTTGGGCAAAGGCAAAATTCTTCTTAGCGAGGCTAATACCGTCTTATCTTATCGGCGTCTGACTGGTTATACGACATACAAAGGTGCAAACGGGAATAGACTAAGTGGTTGATGAAATGTAACGAACAAACAGTTTGACAACCAGGCTTCACTTTCATCAGGATCTGGACCATTAAATTAATTAAGTAAATCGTCATGCGTCAACTGTGTCACAGGCAGAGGTGAGCATTCGGCAGCGGAGAATGTACGAATATCTGTTTCCGTGATTTTGTCCAAAGTGTACTTTGGACTTTTCAGTTTCCGATGGCTTCTTGACTGCGTCGTTCGCAGGTACGAAATTTTTTTCTAACGTAATAGTACACAGTTAACTTCCAACGTGATGGAAGTGCCATTTGACTTCTTTCCACAATTTGATGGCCAAAGTCACAATGACCAAGTTTCTACGATAGGAACCTTCACATGTGGTGTTTTACAAACATTTACAAACCATTTTCCAGACGTCTGATGTTCAGATTAACAATATGACCCTATGAAAAAGGCAGTTCTACATACATGGTTGCTGCGGCTCCACCGGTATTGAAAATAAAACTGAAAAATCGGCGCACGTATGAATATTTTGCACACAGCAGTCCACGGTGGATGTCATCTTGGACATGGTTTTTGGAAAGACACGGTGACAAGATGCAGGGACTCTGGGGTGTAGTGTCAGAGGATATGGTCTCCGGGAGACATAGTATATCGAAGTTGCATGGTTTCCTGGATAGCGTGTTATAGGGAGGCAGTTTCCTCGATGTAACAGGACAACTTTTCAGAACGTAAAAATGACGCAGCAGTTCTGGTATGTCTTATTAAAAAGCATGACATATTCACATCAGGCCTCCAAAGAAGTGAACGAATAAAGGAAAAGTTCATACATCGGCCGAAATTCCTCTTCTGAGACGTAGTACATCTTTGTGTGCACGAAAGCGATTAAGCACCGCGTTTACATTATTTTTGTCAACAATAATGTCCAAACAGGTGTACTGACACACTTGGCACGATACTGATAATAGGTGGTTTGGAATTAATCTTATGTAAATATCGTTTATAAGCGTCATCACTCGTGATAATGATTGCATCTAGTTGCAGCCACAGGCTTTAGCCATTCAAAGGTAACTTTTTCACTAAAATACCCGCTTTCGATTTACGCACTAATCACCACTATTTTCGTGTAACCCTACGTATGTCGGTTTCAAATATTCTGTTGAACAGTGTAACAAGTCACGCTCAATTCTTACGAATGCCGCCAACTTTGGTAGCTGAAAATGCAACCTAGTAAGGCCCACGACTTCTTCTTATTCCAGTACCTGACATCATGCGGTGTAATGTCGTTGCTTACAAAAGCATAAGTACTGCGGAATAAATAGCGATTTAAAATTTTGATTAGCACAGTTAGTGCATCAAAGCAGCAGTTCGTACGATCCACCAAGACCCTATTCCTTTAAAGTGACCATGTGTGCCGCAGAAAAAGAATCAAGAGTTAGACAACAGTCTGGGGCAAGCACACCGCTGGCTTCTCGTTAGGGAGAATTTCAAATGCTCAAAAACAGGATCACCTGATACGCGCTTACTAATCGACCCCGGACTTACCAACTTTCACCACATCATTGGTGGTCTACATGCATTAACCCCTGCCTGGCTCGTACCTCCAAAGCCCCTGCGTTAGTAAAACATGCGGTATAATTTAATGATGGTGTAGGTGAATTAATCCTATTTATTAACGTCAAAATATGTTTTATTCGACAGTGGGTTTTTAACATATAGTCTGACCTATACATATTTCCTCCTTATTACCATGGGGCCCACTCGCTTGGCAGCAGCTAATAAATGGATGCCCGTGGAGTTAACAAACAAGATTCTCCCATGAAAAAAGCTTGAAACCGATCAAAATGTCACCATTTAAGGAAAGTTTGAAGAAGAAACTTGTTTTCCGAACTTTCTAAAAAGCTCTCTAGTGCTGGAAATAACTGTACGGACAAGAAAACTGAAGTTTCGCCCGTCCAGAACGGCCCGTAATCCAAACGTGCCAAGCGGTCCACCGGTATGCAGACATTGTTGATAATAATCTGTTCAAATAAGCGCTTGAGCTGGAGACGATGGACAAACTTCTGGGACCAGTCTGGTAGAAGTGTCACTGGGCTACTTTCACGTGGAGTGCCCCTTCGTATCCGTTGCTTAATTGCGCGAACGTCGTCAGAAATTTCGTAGTTCCCAAAGGTTTACCAACAATTTTTAAAATAAAGGAGCTACCTGAACGTTCAGAAACCGTTAAGTAAGATCAGTGAAACTTGGATTGCACATCCATCTCTAATCTCCTGATAGTTTGCTGTCATCATAGCATAATGGGAAGCAACAAATCAGTACTATCTCCTGGTGACTTAGTGTCATATATTTACACATATTACTAGATAGGTAGATNAGATAGATAGATAGATAGATAGATAGATAGATAGATAGATAGATAGATAGATAGATAGATAGATAGATAGATAGATAGATAGATAGATAGATAGATAGATAGATAGATAGATAGATAGATAGATAGATAGATAGATAGATAGATAGATAGATAGATAGATAGATAGATAGATAGATAGATAGATAGATAGATAGATAGATAGATAGATAGATAGATAGATAGATAGATAGATAGATAGATAGATAGATAGATAGATAGATAGATAGATAGATAGATAGATAGATAGATAGATAGATAGATAGATAGATAGATAGATAGATAGATAGATAGATAGATAGATAGATAGATAGATAGATAGATAGATAGATAGATAGATAGATAGATAGATAGATAGATAGATAGATAGATAGATAGATAGATAGATAGATAGATAGATAGATAGATAGATAGATAGATAGATAGATAGATAGATAGATAGATAGATAGATAGATAGATAGATAGATAGATAGATAGATAGATAGATAGATAGATAGATAGATAGATAGATAGATAGATAGATAGATAGATAGATAGATAGATAGATAGATAGATAGATAGATAGATAGATAGATAGATAGATAGATAGATAGATAGATAGATAGATAGATAGATAGATAGATAGATAGATAGATAGATAGATAGATAGATAGATAGATAGATAGATAGATAGATAGATAGATAGATAGATAGATAGATAGATAGATAGATAGATAGATAGATAGATAGATAGATAGATAGATAGATAGATAGATAGATAGATAGATAGATAGATAGATAGATAGATAGATAGATAGATAGATAGATAGATAGATAGATAGATAGATAGATAGATAGATAGATAGATAGATAGATAGATAGATAGATAGATAGATAGATAG
Organism: Opisthorchis felineus; assembly: GCA_004794785.1. Classification (NCBI taxonomy): domain Eukaryota; kingdom Metazoa; phylum Platyhelminthes; class Trematoda; order Opisthorchiida; family Opisthorchiidae; genus Opisthorchis; species Opisthorchis felineus. Next base: position 1,064,319 of record SJOL01009849.1, read on the forward strand.
ATAGATAGATAGGTAGACTGTCGCTAAAAATTGAATTCGCGTTTCTTATTGGAATAGATTCTTCAAATTTTCTGTGGCGGCATCCACTGTGAAAGCGTCACAGCCCTTAACTTCGCTCAAAAGTTTTATACTGCAAATGTTGGTCACCGACCAAAATAATGAGGGAACAGTAGTCCTCGGACTACGTGAGTCTCCATAAATTTTCTATCTGCTGGTAGAAACTCCATCCTCAGTATGACTAGAATATGTTGAAAAAAGTGTTTTTGATTAAATCTAGGTCTAAGGTTACGTAATTTTCTCCTAATGGACAACCATGGTGTTGCTGTCCATATCTCTGACCAAGTGAATTTGAGCAAACCCCATCGTGGTCTATTTTTCAAATGATCGCACAACTTTCGCGTTTCCCCCCTCTCTTTTCCGCTCTGTTTTGTTTAGGTCTCTATTTCTGGAGAAAAATTGGGACTAATCTACTCTGAAGCCGTGCGTAATCATTAGACGATTTGTACTAATGTTTCTACGACGTTTCCTGTGTTAGTTTTGACGCCAACCCTATGCTCTTGATTAGCTGCTTTGGAGCTCACTGACAATGTGTTAAAAATTTTGTGTCATTGATTTCAACTGTGTCTCGTCAACTTGTTTTTGTTTTCTTCTGCTTGAAAAATACGCATGCTTTTGTTACGAGTGTTTATGAATAGTGTCATCTCTGCTTGTACTGGTTTTCTTTCAACGCGCCAAACTTATGCCAAATAAATTTTGTCCCTTCTCACGAAAGGTTTCTTCCACGTCCATTTAATCTAGCCGGAAGTTTTGCCGTTCGGAATGTATTTTTGTATTGCCTACTTAGTAGCGAATCGTCCGCGACACGTTCGCATGGACAAAAGTGCACTAACCCTTTGCTAATCAGTTTTATGGATAGCACTTACGAAAGCTTCATTACGCAACTAGAACGAAATATAAAGAACGTAGCACTGTCTGCTGGTCGAATCTGCCAGCCTATGCAGTTCCAAAACATGCATGCGCTGTTTAGATAATCAGAAGAGAATCACTGAAGGCGACAGCTATAAGAACAACCCAAAAGCCGGTATTGCCCTCATTCCAGCAGTTTGCCTTGGGTCTTCGCCTTAAGAATGAGAAGCTAAAAAAACGTCGAAATAGTGGAAACCCTATTCGGCAACCAACGTTATACCCTTCTTAGTCCAGATTCTGCAACGTATTATAAAAATTCTGCAAAGTCGTGGACCACGGGTGCATGGGTTTCTGTTTTGGGATGCTGTATTTAGGGTAAAGGCTTAAGTATTTATAATGGCATGTTCCTCCCTTCCCTTCAAACAATTCATGAAGTAAGGCCCGTAAGCTCCGGGAAGAAATAATGTTTCTTAAGATTGAAAAATGATGTCCATTTGGTGGCCCCCTCACCAGCCACATTCAACATTTGTATTCACTTCAGTTTATGATGGAGCCCTTAGTATCTCTTCTCATGTTGTGTATCCAAATTATCGAGGCAGTGGACAATAACCGAAACTGGTTACAAATAAAATTTCCATAAAATGTAGAATCTTCATATTCTTCTGATTTCTTGTTCACTTGAGAAATTGGAACAGCGCGCCATGTGCGACACACTATTGGAGTAAAATTTGACTGTGCAATGCGGAATTAGGCTGAAATGCTTTTATTGACTGACGTACTGATGATGTCACCTCGATTGGTAATGAAAAGTTTGCAATCAAATTATCCAGCTAATCGGACAAGCCAACGACCATAAACCTATGTATTTATTCCAAATAATAAAGACCGTACCTTCTCAGGAGTCAGCAATATGGGTACTGTGCGTCAGCTTCCGTGTGAACCGCTGTTCTTATATTTGAAACACTGAGCAGCCTAACCTGGTCCTATTCTCATAATGTGTAACATGAAATATCTGAATTCCAACTAAACCGACCTCTTGGTTTGGACGCTTTAGTATAGCTACTTATCACTGAGTTGTACAATACGGCAACGTCTTAACACGTAGGTCGTATGCGTTTATCAAAAACATGTGTAGAAATTACTATGGCCCGATTTGATAGCTTTGCACCTGACTGAAAGATTTTCTCAGCCACAAGTTTTTCCAAAATGCAATAAACTTACAGAATTGCCTGCTTAATCAAACGTTTGATTGCTGCTCGGACCTAGCGCCCTGAGTGGATGTCTTGTTAACAAGTGCGCATAATTAACAACTTTAAAATCTCCATCTCAAGACGATCAGACTGTAAAGTTTTACGAGAAGGAGCTGTCAAAAATTTGGAGTAATCCTGGACGCCTTTGATCCACGAGAGTCTATCTGGATTTTCTGATAACTCCTCATATCTAGCAAAATGATTAGGGAAGCGTGCTGGGTGTCAAAACTTTAGTCCACTACATGGCTATGACGTAGATTTTGGTGGCACATATCAATTCTGTTCAGTCTGCATATAAGTACCATACTCATTTGTCTTCAAAATAGTGAAATCTTTGTGCGAATTGCCCGATCTGTTGCATCAGCATGTGGAATAACATAATTATGTGCATTCGATGAAACGGTTTATCAGAGTGCATTCACATTAGAAGATTTGGTTACTTAATTTTTAAGGTTATTTATAAAATTCAGTACTCTATCTTCGTAAAAGGTCGTAAACAGTCTCCCAACCAAATTTATTAGTGAGTCTCTAATTTCTCACTTTAACCGTGAAACGCTCGAACGCAGTAATGTTTAGTTCTAACAGGTCCGTTGAAAGCATGTCACAAAAGTGGTTCCCTTCTTAGAGTGCACCATACGCGCCGGTGAAGCGTTCGGCGTTAGTGTAAAATTGCATTTGGGCAAAAAATAACATCATCTACCGGCTGTCGTGGGAAGTTCAAAGTACATCGATGGTGAAGCGAACGACGAACAAACTCTTGCTAATGATTGGTGGTCAACAGCGTAAACAAAGAGGATACCTCCAAAGTAGATGATAACATTATGAGACAATGATAATCCAGTGTAGTCTCTAAAAACCGTAGATGAGACTTCACAAAACGGCGCAGAATGTTCATGGATAGGTATGTGCTAGTAGTCGTCGTCAGTTCATCCAAAACATATCAGATTTGGTAAATAAACTAAATGCCTTTTAGAATTGACCACTAATTCATCAGCTGTATAGCTGAAGATGTCTCCTTGAATGGTGACGAAACGTCTGCAAGTCACTTGCCACACTCGATAAACAGATCATCAGCCACCCGATCAATTGGCAGTGAATGTACTTGATTCCAGGATTAGTTACTAGTGGCACAAGCGGTTTACTAATACAAAGTGCTTGGATGTTGGCCCCTTCATGAGTTTCAGCTCGTCTTGCCATCAAGACCTATTTGAAAGACTAATTGTCAGACTATATCACCAGCTACTGTGCATACTCTTTCGCATGATCATGTCAAAAGTGATATTTTGGTGGTAGGACGAGACGTTTGTCCAGCAGGACACACAAGACCAGTTTTACTGAGTGGCTGTTAGAAGAAGCCTTACTAGAACACAATCGCATTAAAACCGGCCGAAACTGCTCATATCACAGCCGTTGATCAGGTCTCCAAAGCTCTGTGTCGTGTAACTCCTAACCGGTCGCAAGCGTGTCATTGACTGCAGAGTCTTTTGGAATCCGATGGCATAACCTCGAGCTCTGTGTTTGGAGGAATCTTGTGCTAGCATGCGAGTTGTTCTGTTTGATTGTGATGCAGTCAGTCTGACTCTGTCATCCACTGGCCTGCTTTACATCCGCACACGTAAGTGAATCTAACCATGCACGTGCTATATGCCTAGGTGCATAAGTTATTGTATAACTAATTATAACTAAGACTAATAACCACGGAAAACAAACAGGCTTAGTTCGTCATTTTTATGCTTACCGTTGTATTTTTCATTGTCAAGCGGTTAAACGGTCTCTTCAGGAACCTAAAACTATTCTTTGTAGGGAGACGAGAAGTTTGCCTTCTCAAGCCTGAAATGCCACTTTAAAAAAAAACTGGTTGAGTGAAGTTATCTTCTTAGAGTGTTTCCTGGGGAAGAGTTCTATACGTGATTTAGATAGTCCGATAACCACAAACATATGCGTTGGCTGACCCGTTCAAGGAAAAAAGCTCTGTGAAATAGCTCCAAAATGTAGGTGACGATATTCTTTTAAAAACTTGTTCAAAAAATATAATATTCCAGCTATATGTTTAGAATCATCGTTGTCATTTATAATGGGCCTTGCTTGAGGGGAAATAAGTTTAGGTTGCGAAAGTACAGGTAAAGCTTTTTATTGTAGGAAAAAAATATGGAGTCGCTAATGTGGCTTCGCTAACCAAAGTATTCTGATACCCCGAGATTGTCTCTTCCCCTTCTGTGACTGTTGAGAAGTTCAGTCTATGAAATCCTAGTTATATAATCTAACAAGGAGGTTTTATTGCTATTGCCTTATGTCATCGTGCGATCTACCATTTTGTTATGTTCCTTATATAGATGTAGATATAGAAGTGTCCCCAAGAGGCATTGGAATGATTTCATTGAAAGTTTACTCTGTGGGTACTTGAACTTCTCATGTCATACTTTTCATGTCTACCATATGACGTCATGCTTCATGACAAAGTGCAAAAGAACCACTAAAGGAATGCACCTGGCGACCGTGGTTACAACTCCCATCAATTTGACCGAATGCAGGCAAATCATTAGGCGGTATATCCATACGTCTACCACAACGGCGGTTCCATGTGTAGCGAAATAATCCTAGTCTCTTTTTCTACCGTACTTCAAATATTCTAAACAGCAAGTTGTATGTTCAACTCGAAGTGACAAGCTCTTCTTAGTACCCGAATATCTGCTTATTTACGCTGCAGATTAGGACGAATATTCAGAGTGATTTATTATCGAGTGATCGAATCAGTGATTCAGAAGCAGAACAACAGTAAAATTGTATTTTATGAAATGTATTGTTGGAGAGCAGTGTGATAAAAACAACTAGGGGGTATAAAATGGACGTGCAGGCCTGTCGCGTGCTATCTTTAGAATAAATAGTGCACAGGAACTGCGGAATCTAAGTTGAATTGGACGAAAGTGTTCAGGGCAGTCTAACTAAGTTCAGTTACTACGTCCTGACTGCCTAATTGGGTGAGTAAAATTCTTACGGTATAACAGCATCAAAGTGAATTCAACTTTAAAAATTAAGAAAATTGGTTAGGAGTCACTCTCATCTAGGCTGACTAGAAGTCTTTCCTTTTTCAGCTCAGTATTCGCCTAATATATAAGCAAGAAGATTTATCAGTTTTTCACCATGTAGTGGTCGGATAACGTCGAATTCGTTCAACCTGTTGTCTTCCTTTGTCAAATGTACTGAGCTGAGCATTTCCCCCGGGTAATCACACGACTTTAACCTTGATAAGTCCTGTGACTTCTAAATGTTCAAAAGCGGCGATCGATTCTGGCAGTCTACTTGACCTGCACACTTCGCTGGTACACACAAAAACGCAAAATGGATGATCTCCAGGTTCGGTTAGTAAGCCAGCTGGCTCTAACGTCTGCAATGAGAAGACGAATTTTCAGAGTCGTCCAAAGACTGGCGAAACGCCTAACCGATAGACAACTACTCAAAGAACAAAGAAGTAACCTCACAGAAGCTGAGATGTGTAACATGTGCTATCTGTTGCCGGATATATTGATGAACGAGCCTATCTGTCTGGAGCTAAGCTTAGATGAACCAATTCACGTTATTGGAGATATACGGGGTCAATATGTGCACCTCATACACTTACTGGATAACCTGGGACATCCACCAAACCGGCGATTTCTGTTTCTTGGCAATTACGCAGATAATGGAGAGAAAAGCATTGAGACCATTGCACTTTTATTTGCGTACAAAGTGCTCTATCCTAATCATGTCTATCTACTTCGAGGGAGACATGAGTTTGCATCGGTCGGTCGTATGTACGGACTGCTCGATCACTGTTTGAAAAGATTTACACGACGCTTATGGAGTGACATAAATACGGTGTTCCAGTTCCTTCCAGTAGCTGCTATTTTGGACGACCGCGTATTTTGTATCCATGGTGGTCTGTCACCGGCCTTAGAATTCCTGAGCGTATCCAACTTGACGCACCTGAAAAATGAACTTCGTCAGAGCTCCGGACGACCAGCACTATTACATCAAAATTCTATACTCACACATCTTATTTGGTCTGACCCGGAAGAAGAAACCATAAACTGGGAACAAAACCCTGGCGGTATGGGTTATCTATTTGGACCAGACGTGGTAACACGATTCTGTGATCAGCTGGGGCTCACTCAGATCATACGATCTGGTGAAGTAGTGAAGAATGGATTTGAGTTTTTCAAAGAGCCCCGTTTGCTTACCATATTCAGTGCACCGGATTTGGAGGAAACCTATGCAAATGACGGTGCCGCACTGCAGCTCACAAAACTTGATAAGGACACAGTTCGGTGTAAGATAAAGATCATGAAACCACTTATTCATCTGCGGTGTAAACAAACCACTCGTCCTAATGTTGTGTTCAGGGAACTTGAAACCAATCTGGGGTTGCGAGACGGACCTGCCTTCATCGAGTTACCAGTTGCAGCAACAACAGAAGTGTAACGAATGTGTAACCTGCCTCGTGTTCTGAGGATCTATTGGCTGAACAAGTCCAAAGGTTCTTTGAATGAAGACAACGTGTGTATGTTGTCGTCGCCGGTTTGTACATCACATGGTCATTTCGATTTATTTCCCCAGAACAATTTATCCGTCTGATTTGACATTAAACTGCACTTTTGTAGTACACCACTAGGTTGGATGTCAGCATATACAAAGCATCTACAAAGGTGAACTCACAAATCTCAAACGTCATGTTTGACGTTCATGCTAACTGATATCGTAGGTATCCGATGACTGGTTTCTCGGTCGTCATTGTAGATTTGTGAATTCGTTGACAACTATCAGCTAGTAACCTTGTGAATCTGAAAAGTGCATACGATTCATAGCTAGATTGAATCTACGAATAATCGCAACCAGTTGTAAAAATGGTGTAAAACTGACTTTATGGGGCTGTTAGCCATGGACTTAGAGTTGTATGGGTAAATAACGGAAGCCCGTTTCTTCACCTCCCGGGCCTAAACGAGATAAGCACTGATTACGTAAGGCAGCTTTGTGGACCGAAATCAGAAAAGAGCATTTTGTTCCCTTGAGTAAAATGTGAAACAACAATGACGTGAGCGCCCATCGTGCAGTTCGTGGTAATTCAACGCGACGAACAGGAATTGAGAATGCGCGCACTAACTTATTAGTAGGCAAAACCATACTTTATCGTCCAACACTGGAGTCTTCGTCCATCTCAGAAAAAGAGGTCTACAAAAGAAGCGCATAAAGCACATTGAGAATTTAAGTAACTAGCAAATGATGTGAGATATCTGTCACCTGGAGCAAACCTGTCACGCTGCTTTTTAATTCTGCGGCAAAAATTTGTTCTTCGCAAAAACACAGCCATTAATAATTGCACTTGTGTTGAAGCACTACTGACTCACTGTCCTACATCTACGCCAGTTTATTTGAGGAAAGCAAATAAGGCCTCCTTGATGGCCGTCCACAGAACACGTCGTGTCCCCTTACACAGAGTTTAGTGCTCAATGAACACATGCACTGGATTAATTGTTTGTGAAGCAGAGTGAGTCACTCAGATGCGAATTGCTAGTCCGCTACATCCTGAGCACATGTGCTTATCTGCTGGTCCAGCTCTGATTGACGTTAACATCAGACGAGTGGTCAGACAGGCATTGTCGTGCAGCAACCTGGTTTGTTTTGTCTTGTGTACATGAATTCAGCAAACAGTGCAACTTGACACCAGCTCGATATCATCACATTCGGATTTGAACATGGCCTCTGCATCACATGGTTTCCAGACGAGTCTAACCAGGATGAGAGTGCTTCATTACCAACAGCTCTGGATTTCATTGTCTTACTATGCACATTCATTGAGTTATCCACGTGTCAAATAGTTCTAAATACGTTTGGTCATGTAGACAGCGTGTTGCCAAAACTCCTCGTATCGCAGTTGCCTAAAATGAAAGTGCAATTTCTATTCATACGGTGTTTTGCCACAGCCCATAAATAGTAGTCAACTCTCCCTAACTAGAGACAAACAAGAACACTAATCGCCGTCTGAGTTAAACGTTGTATCTTTCGAGGATTGCATAGCATTTTTATGATTTTCTGCTTATCTCCACTTTCACCTACAAAACTCCATAGGGCTGATTGACGCTTCGTAAACCTCAACCAACTCACAATCGCGACAGCCACGCCTTTTCCATGTGTGGATACGACCAGATGATAAATTGGGGTGGTCTCAATCAAATAGCTGGACTACCTTATGTTTTTTATTCATGTGCTTCCTCTGTGTGCTACCCACGTTTGTCTAATGCAGCTACTTAGATACGTCTTTGTATTAAGGCTCAACGGCATTTGTACTTCCACAGGACTGTGTTATGTGCTAAGCTTCATGTGGTACGGCAGAATTCTCATGAAATTTCCCAGTCCTTCAGTTTTTTTGCCTTTTTCTTGAATGAGCTACATCCTGACTTTATATATTGCAATTTTCCAAGTGTGGTGCATACTTTTACAAGGACAACTGTGTGCCGTTTTGCATTCATCCTAACGCACTGCCTTTGTGATCGTTACGCTACAGATTTCTTGGCCGTGCAGCAATACTGTCGGTCAGGTTTTCCTCTTCAGTCCTTGGCTGGGCGCATAAGGTAATCGGATTCTGATTTGTATTGAAGCACTTGTTGGTTATTGAGAATTTCATGTTTGTACACATTGCCATTTGTTTTCCATCTGTGTAATTCACTGCTGCAACTTTAAGTGTGCCGGGTATCTTCTTGCATTCTGCCTAGTCCTTTTCATTCCGGACAATGAGACCGCATACAAGCAAGAGGAAGTCACTTAAACGCGAGGATCTGATGACGGGATCTTTTCTTATTCTTATCCAAGTGCGACTCTGTGGGAGCAAAATATCTGATAGATGCTGTATACATTGCTTTTGACAGCTAGAGTCGGATGGCCACTAATCCCCTAGAGAATTCTTCAAACATATTTCAATCGTAGATGCACACAGCCGCGGCTACTTATTTAGGATGTGTTATGAGTGCTCCAGCTGCTGAACTTTGGCATTGCCGTCGCAACTTGGAACCAATCAGAGGGATTGGTCTGGACCCTTGTTAAAGGGTTAAACAAAGTAAGATGCTGCGATGGTCAATGCTGCAGAATGTGTGGTCATAACACTAAATCCTGTTGGTTTGTTCACTCCCGCTCGACTCGATTTAGTGATTTGTTCAGCAGAATGACCAAATTCTAATAACATGGCTGGTTGGTACTTAGGCTTTTGTCAGCCTTTTGTGGTTGAGATACAATTGTTTCTGTTAGAAAACGAAGTGTTCTTTTCCGTACTACGACTGACCGAATGAATTCCGGGCTTTTTCCTTCACAATTTCCGAAAAGTGGGCTGTCCACTCAAAGAAAGTACATGCTGAAAAATATCTCTGCAACCCATTGAAAAGAACGTGGTTTGAATTTGGGCATTTACAGAATCATACCTCTAGAGCAGAGGCTTGTGCCCGTTTACTCCCGGATCAAGATTTCTCACTAGATTGTCCTACAGGAAAAAACCTAAAATGATGTTTCAAGCAAATTTGCTTTGTGCACAGAATTTTACTAAAGCTACCTTTAGCATAATTCTCTTTTCCATATTTGAGAACAGTTACTACACTTTTACAATTTTCTCCGTTTTATATGTGCCATACGGGTTTGGATCTCTGGAGAATTTTGAGTAAAGGACCATCAATTGATCACAACGGTTACAATTCAATCGTACATGAATTCCTAACCTTCTATTCTGGATATTTAGGAAGTTCCACGGCGACAAGATCCTGAGCTTCATCATTTCTGCGTAGTTCTCAACACTCCCATCGATCATCACTTGCACCTTCCTATAAGGTTTATCCTTTCGATTTCCGTAAACTTGTAGATCATTAGGTGTATTTGGCCAACAGCCATCATTTCCATGTGCACCCGGACTACATCTAAGCAGCCTTCGAGTTAGGTGTCAACTCAAGTTACGTTTGAGAAATGTCCTTTCGTTCAAATCACCCCCACAGTATTGCTAGCCAAAGTTACGAGATTACAGTGGCCTTAAGTTAGATAGCCGGCGTCTTAGAACTATCGGTATGCTACTGCTACCTAAAGGTGACCGCAATAATTAGTCACAGACGAATTTCGATATTACATGCGGCTAAGGAGTCAAACGGCATAGCCGATTTTCATGGGCCATATATCACTCCGAAGTGTAAAACTGAAATAAATTGCCACAAAAGATTGGTGAAATTTCTTGAACTGTCTCCGAACCTTTAAAATCAATAGAAATTCCGTGGTGCAGAACAAATAGACAACGCTAAAACTTAAACACGTTTTGGCGGTAGTGTAGGTTGGTAGATTAGCTTCAATTACAGGATTAAATCTAAATTGAATATTCAAAAGTCTTTTCACTCTACCATCAGTTTGCAAGTAGCTTAGAGGAAGAGGGATCTCTAAAAATGATTGAAACCACAATCTGAGAAGTCGTCATTCGAGGGAGTAGTCAGTACGTGAACACGCGATGTGGTCTTCATGACTGAAAGATGAATGGCAATCTATCACCTTTGAGTGCGATTTAATCACACTGATAACCAGCTGCTCGTGGCCTAACGGTTGAGCGCTCAAACTACTCACCAGAAGTTCGCGGGTTCGAAGCTCCCCGCAGTTTGATGAAATACGCTCTGATAATTATTCCCATTAGGAACGAAACAGCTGCACAGTACTTCTCGGCTTTTCATCATAGATGAGCTTCAATTACAGGACAAAATTTCAAATGTAAACTCATAATATTCAACGAGCGTTTATTGTTTGCCTACTACTTAGTTAGCAAACCAACATTCCATGTTTCTGGCGTCTGGTGCGCTTGCTATACCGCACACACAAAACGTTGTTGGATAGTATTTATGGAGTTGCCGAATATTCCGGTGCATCTATTTTGCAATCGATACATCCTGCTATCTGAGCTCATGGTAACATATGACAGCCGAATGAAGACGCTGGGAAAGAGAAGAGAAAGATGAAGGCAAGATGAAGTTGGTTTTATTAACATCAGTGTGTTCAGTTAATGGCACTTGAACTTGAGCTCGCACATGATAGCAAGGGTCGATTTGTAGCAGAGACTTTCGGAAACTAAGTGAGGTGTGCATGCGTCTGGTAGAGTTAATGTCTTCTAGCAAACGTAGTGTTGGCGCCACCATTGACATAAAATTTTGATAGGATGGTGGACGTGTTCGGAATCAACAAACGGCAAGCGGACGCACGAATACCAAGATAAGCAAGGTCAGCAGACAAGTTTTGTCTGCGAAACCGTTTTTGTAGAAGTGGTGTCAGTCAACAGAGAGAGGTTGACTCGACCACTATTTATGACCGGAAATCAAACACATTTAATTCAAAGCGCTATCACTTAGTTTTTCACCATGCTATCAAAATGCGACCGATTGACAGACTCAAGGTCAGGCCATCGGACTATCCTCTCGCTTGTGTACCTATTGTTCGGTTCTTCCGGCAAATCTTATCTACGTTATCACGTTGTTGAAAGTTCGCCCGCACCATCTCAGTAAGGTAGACAACAACAAAATATTTGGATAAAACAGTGTTTAACAATTTTTAAACGGTTAGTACATTCTGGTGAGGCTAACAGACACGGCAAGCTAAGCTTGGCAGTGTGTTTGCATACCATTCGACCAGACACTGTGCACAATTTCAACCTCTTGGAAAAATGACTTTACGATGCTGGTGGCCTGGTCGTGTTTTTACGTCGTCGTAAAATCAAATAAGAACGTGGCTTGGATGCTGGCCATCCAGCACTACTGTTGTATCGAGGGTGGTCGTCTTTTAGTTACGCCGGAACTGAGCGTGCTTCTGCGTAAATATATAGGATGGCTGAATGGCTAAATATGGTCATTTACTTGTTCGTTCTGTCCAGCCAATGGCGACGTTCCTGTCGTGAGTAACTTCACACCCACTGCGCTGGTCGCAGGCTGCTAAGCCGCATGCTAAGCCTGCCAATGCACCTTCTGTCCGAAACGTGTGATACCGATGGTGACCTTGGGGACGCGTCGTTCTCTGCGCATGCACTTTTAATGTCTGGACACATCCTGACAACCATAGAACTCTGGAAATAGAGACAAGTTGTTTCGTGAAGTCCTGTTCTAGTCGGCCGCAAAAATACATTATATGGTGGGTTTTTCACTTCAATTCCATTGTCAACGACGAAATAATGCAGTAATACCTCCACACCAGTTACTCTAGCTCAGTTAGTTTGTCTCATGCTCGTTTCTTGAGCCTCTGGTTGCGTGCACTGAGGTATAGTTATTAGGCTGACTGAAGAGATGGCGCTCAGTCTTCTTCTCACCGTCTTAGATACCACCGATAATTCTACTGGCTTGTTCTATTAACTTGGATTTGCTTTACGTTGCATGCCACAACAGCAATCCCACCCATAACTGACGAAAGTCGAACTGCGATTGAACCCAGTAGTACCTTTTTTCTACTACTGTCAACCCGACAAACCTTCGTCGCTTAGGGCCGTTTACACACATTATCACCCTAATCTGGCAATGTACTACAAGTATGGGCTTTATCCCTAGTATAAAATAATCAATAATCGTTCACCCTTTTGGTGCACAGCTGCAATGCCGCCCGAAGGAAGTTTGAGTGGTGAGTCACTGCCAGGTTACTCAAACAAGACAGGAATATCCGAAATGTCGAAGTTAGGTTGGAACCACCTTAACCACTGGACTATATTTAGTTATCTCTTTTCACTAAGTGGGACAAGATTTATTGCAACCAATGGGTAGCATTTTTTTCTACATTTTTGGCTTCTGATGAACTCAAACATTACCCTAGATTACCCAGAGGCCAGAGCCTTTAGTGCGCGCATTGAAAGTTGGCCTGGGAAAGGACAGGCAATAAATTAACTTTTGGATGTGAGTTTCACGTAATCATTTTTGCAACCGTATTCCTTCATCAACTTATCGATTTATTTTTGAATAGTGACCGTAGCATGTGAAGCAGTCCGACCAGACACAACATCCTAAAACGTTAAAGTGGAATCAGGATGAATAGGCGTATGGTTCCTATGCGATTCCGGTCGAAAATTATCCGTCGTATTACCGGCCTGATCACACGACTTCTGGATCACCAAGTACTTAGGGGAGCATGCGCAGATATGACAGAACATGAAATAATGGATATGTGTCTTTTAGTGCCAGATACATTAATGACAGAAACAGCTGTAATACAGCTGCAGTCAGACGATCCGATAATGGTGGTCGGTGATATTTTTGGACAATACGGTCACCTGGTTCGATTGCTCAACTACTATGGCCATCCACCGGAACGAAAATACTTGTTTCTCGGAAATTATATCAATCAAGGCCCGAGGTCTATCGAGACCATTGCACTGTTGTTCGCGTACAAAGTTAAGTATCCCAAGGATATATTCCTACTCCGCGGAAAACACGAGTGCGAACGCTTGGCCGAAATCTACGGACTGTACGATGAGTGTGTGAAACGATTTAGCCGCCGCATTTTTCAGGCAATTGTACAGGTTTTTCCTTACCTACCCTGTGTTGCCATTGTAGATAACCGTATCTTTTGCGTGCACAGCGGGTTGTCACCAATGTTTAGCCAATTCGAAGTAACTGGAATCAAGGCACTTCGGAAATTCATTCGCAAATACATAACTTTGCCAAGTGAAAGCAGTACGAATCGGCTCATCTCACATTTAGTCTGGTCCGATCCGGAAGAATCAATAGACCGGTGGGACCAAAACCCTGCTGGTTTGGGATATCTTTACGGAGCGAAAGTCGTAGAAGACTTTTGTGAAAGATTCGACATTCAGCAAATTATCCGCTCAAGTGATGTGATTCGAAGCGGATACGAATTTTTCACCTGCCCAAAACTACTTACCGTTTTCTCAGCGCCAGACTACATGGAAATTTATGAGAACGATGCATGTCTTGTATTATTGTTTCGGATATATAAACACTCTGAAGTCAAGGGCCAATTAAATGTAGTTTCTCCTATCGTTCGCTTACGTAACAAGCCAACGATGCGAATGAACATAAGCTTGTCATCTTTCCCAATAGAGTTCGGTTCAGGTAAGTCATAACCTGTTCGCATCATTATAAATCGCATACGCACAGATTACCCACTCTGTATGACAAAGTCCTCCGAGTTGATCCCACATTTCACTAAAACACAGTATTGCACATGAAACTTGTTGTCCACATCCACCTCAATGTGTTGCCCCCTCGAAACCACAACCGCATCTCTACTGTGGCAGAATTTGCGTATTTCTGGACAGAAATAAAACATCTGGTCAGTTTCTTCATGTAAGGGCACTCTCACCTTTTCGAACCCAGAGATGCCACAGCAGATTTATTAGCAGAGCGTTTACGGGTAAACGAGGTAAATGTACTTGATTGTTGTGTTGCGAATTATGAGCGCAAATCAATACACATGGCCCCGTTCTGTCGGTTTCTTTTAAGATGGTCTGCGTCAGTGTTTTGGAGTGTAAGTAGCTAGGAACAAGTTTAAGAGGCTGCCACCAAGCCATTTCACCTTCCACACATTCCCTCCTTCCTTACACCTTAGGAATTATCGAAATATACTGCATTGTTTTATGTTAGTGAGGCGTCAGCTTTAACATTGGATCTTTCTATGGCAATGCTGCTGCTTGTGTCGGTGGTGATGTTGATGACGATAATGATGGCAATGAGGAGGGGGAAGAGGAGTAGGATACTCATGGTATGGTCTCAGAATCTTCGTTTTCGGATTCCTGGCAGTGCACCAAAGAAAAGGACCAGGGATAAAGGTCCACTAACAAATGACGTTGATTGCCATACATCCGCTTCTACATAAATCAGAGCGTGTGACAAACGAACGTTCTTCTCCCGAAGCAGTATTTTGGCTTGTTTAGGTATTCCTGATTTTTAGCTTGCGTGGCAAGTGCATAAATAATGACAACGGTTCTTCTGTCAGCGGAACATAGCACAAAAATCCGGTGAACATCGTGAACACATTATACTATTCTGGCAATTGGTCTCAACATGCAACCTTTGGTGGTCTGTCAGATACCTCTAGCCACTCTTCGTCTGCCATCCAATGGGCGGAAAATGAATGAAGTTGTATGATGGAATGATACAATAGTGAATTAGAGCTTGTCTAGTAATACACTACGTCTACTCTCTGTTAAATTCTAAGTTAGAGATTTCTGAGCACCTAAAAGTTGAGTAAAAAGAGTACTTTAGGGCAAAAAGTCTATGCAGATAATAGATCAGTCATGGGGATAAGTTTCAGAGAGACACTCAGTGAATCCATCCAAGGCCTACAACAATCTGTGACTGTACGGAATTACTCCCACATCCAGTGAACTGTTTCGGTAAAGCTGTTCTTGCTTCATTCGAGTCACCACTCATCTTTGATCTTTTCTTCATACCGCACTAAAAAGGCTCCTTCCAACATTTTGTGCCAAACATCGCACTAAAATAAAATCAATGGTGTAATCGACGATTGCATGGATGCAATTAACAGCAGCTCGTTCAAAATGGGATGCCCAACTATCTGTCCGAACCATGGCTCCTGTAGGCACCTACTGTCGGATTACGATCAACCCTGTTCTGCTATACTACTGTTTCACATGTCTTGTAAATAGTGCCATATGGCTTTGGAAAATCTCGCGCATTCACGACATCCACCTAATTTTGAACTCTGCTCGTTACTTACCATGAGGACTGCAGCAGACTTTGCCACAGACTTACCCTAAATTCCCGCGATCTGCTAACATTCACCTCCGATAAACTCGCATTAGCATAATACTTAAGGGTCCAAAGTAAACAGATTCGAAGTTTTTTAGTCTGAATAAATTGGATCTTGCGTTTCAGATCTGATTCGGGCCATTTTTGCTCGCAACCAGGTGACTTCTTTTTAGGTTTGGCCGAAGAAGAACACCAAATGGTCAGGCAGCTCGCGAATCTTTGAGGATACGGATCATTCACAGGTGATCTCAGTTGATGTATGTGATCTTGCGTGGCTTCAAGTTTACTCGTGAGTTGTTCAGGGTTGGAGGTCTCTCAGATGTTTTATCTGACGTGCTGATGCCTTCAAAAGCCTCTGCAAAACGATGAAGGGAAGCTGAGCCTGATTGATTGCTGAAGAATATTTCTGAAAGCAGTTGTATACATGTTAGCTCTTGCTAACCTATTTAGATATAAATACCTAGCGTTAACTTTGACAAGGACCGTTTTACCTGTACCACATGTAAACCAGCTGCACCATGTAAACCATAATGATGAAAAAGAATCAGTTCACATTTGAAATCCGTCGGAGTTCCTCGTTTATTCGTTGCTGAAATCACCCCCTTTGCAAAACAGAATTGACCTCCCTCCCATCGTTCTGGTCTTTACAAGCCGCTGTGGCATCAGAAGAAAAGTTCACCTATAACATACGTATGGAATTTTGAACCTACCAGGCCTAATAATCTCATTAAAAGTGAGTGAACAAATCTCGACAAACACGCTCATTTGCAAACCAACTGGGTTTATACGGGAGACTCAAATGAATCTCTTGTTTATAGTATTCTTCAACCGAATGTGCTGTACAAAGACCGCTTCATATTTCCGTTGGTATGATATTCGAGCTATCACAATATATTTTCACAAAAGAAACTACTCACAATGTTGCTGAAAACTCTTTGAATGTCCAAGACAGGTTTTCGCCCTTCTTCAGGAACATCAGGTAGGTGCAGTCCCCAAAAAATGTTCATGTGCCAGTCAGTTTGGGCGAACAGTGCTTGAAGTGCAAAACCGTTAAGCGTAAGTCGTGAATACTATGACTTCGGATTTTTCGGGACAATTGGGACAAACATTTCACCTCTTGGCCATTTTGACGGATGCGAAACAAACAAGGAGAAACCGGAAGATAGTGATACGATCTCTCAATGAAAACAGCCAATTGTACCTCCGGCTGTTTGTTTCTTTCCACTTTCAATGAGCCAAGGCCTGATCACATGTTACATGTCCGTATGAAGTTATATCTGGTTTTTGATTGCTGCGGACCATTCAGGAGAGTGGTCAGTAAAAGTGACTCATAGTTTTATATCTTAAGCATATCTAGCGTTCATTTCCAGTGTGGTTACAAAACTTGTTCATTATATTTGTCCTTCCAATATGATCGAATATGATGAAAGCGAACAACGGCTAGCCCTTGGCTAATTCCTTAGATGACCTTCGCATTTAACCTAGCGACCAGTAATCATGTCAATTACAATGTTCTAAACCTTTCATTGAGTGTCCTTCAGGTAAGCGTAGTCCATAGACGAAAATATAGGCGTTCCTGGAATACGAGAATGAAAAGAGACAGAAGAAATAACACAGTCGTGTATCAGAGCGAACGAAGTAGCCTGATTTTTTTTTGGGGGGGGGGGAGCGGTGGTGTACACAACGAGAGTAGTCTCCTATACAGTAAGTAAAGTGGTCCGCGTCAGCCACTGATCCGGGAGGCTAAGGTGAGTGACACCTCACGAGGAGAGCTGTTTCATACTAGTTATGTGTCATCCCTCTGGTTCATTACGTTTAGTGTATGGGTTGTTATTGGAGGCATTCACAGTGAATGTGTAAACCAAGCCTCAGTACCATGAACAGGTTGAAATCGGTCCGGTGGTCAGTCAACACAGTATGAAAAGCGATTGCTCAGTCTTATTCTAAACAATGTAGCTGCATTGCTTTTCTAGGTTGGTCCTTGCATCAGAATTTAAGGTCTTTTAACTACCATTCTAACTATCTGTATGCGTGACTAAAATGAAAATATTCGTAAATTTTTTATTGTAGTCCGTGGACGCCACCTGACCATATCCTCATTGATTCAGAATCTCTCAAACTAGTCAGGTTTTTCTGACATGTCTTTCAACTAAAATGTATCTTGAATGTCACATTGTCTAAAACTTCCTCAAATGTATGCCATCTGTAAGTTTTCAACTCCCTAGTATACCACTACCTTAGTTCTAAGCTAACCAGTGAGATTAACCTCCCAGTTTCATTTAAGTTCGACCGGTGCAGCTGTCATGCCTCACAATCGAATTTGCAAGTTTTCCCTCTTTTTCTGTTTCAGTTTAGCAGATTAACGTGGCTGAACTTTTGGATAAAACTGCCTTATACTTATTTTCTAGTGAAAACCAAACGTCTGAATCTGAGCTATATCTATCCCTCTAATTGATCTTACTTCCGGTGAACTTATTACTTTTACCTAATAAGGTGGGTAAGTGACCTGCCGGCAAAGCCTATTTGATGAAAGTATCTCCATATCGCGACCAAAACCTTGATGGATTTTCAAAGATCACATACTTTTGACTTGCGAAATCTTGCATAAATTTATTGAAGAAAAATCACGTAAATAAGCGCACTCATCGCTTACCCTGTCGTCTTTCTATGAAATTCTCCTTTGAAAGTAAAATTCTAGCTTTAGTACGAGATTTTTTGACTTCTAATTGCATTATAGCCTCTCTAGCTCTCTACAGTTGAACAGCAAGGTTTGCATAGCGTTAACTCCGCCCACTGGAGTAATGGCCTTCAGCTACACTCGTCGTTACTGAGTCTAGATGAAATTTAGGGGGGTGGTGCCTCAGTGGGTAGTAGGGGGGAGATAAAGGGGCTCTCTTAGCTAGAGACAGTGTCACCTAACGACACGCTCGATGGTAACGAAACGTGGGGCCGCATGTGCTTGTTGTTAACATCATCGTTTGTTTTTTAAAAGCATGGTTGCGGACATAAAACAGGTAACATTAGCCGTGGAGTACAGCCGCGCAGAACACAGAAAAGAGAATGAAAGAGTCCAGTAATATCCCGTCATCACCTATTCCTCTTCGAACTGAGGAATGCAGTCTCACATGGAAATTGATTCGCAAATTCACGTACTGAAAGAGGGACGTACAATTCTTAACGTCCTTTAAGGCACAGCACAGTCGTGAAATGCATATTACAAGGTACCTGTCATACAGAATCACATGTACAATACACTGACAAGAATGTGTAGACAACGCCAGTCACTTCATTCAAAAGTATCGTATTTAAGCAGAGTTTAAAAAACGTTGAGCAAGCATAGATCACTTAATGTGACTTTAGAAGACCTCAAGTGATTGAGGAAGATGCAGTCTCCTTGATATGAAAAGATTCTTCAACCAGACCGTCATCATCACGACCTATAACAAATAATGCTGAGATGATAACAACAGAACATTCTTCGGCACCATACCTCTATATCTCCTCGTGCCACCCACTCAAACGGCGCCAGTTTGAGGAGATATTTACTTTTAATACTGTTGCTCAATGCTTCGCACCAGAGATAAATTATATCGAGATTGGTGCTCACCGCTGACCAAGGAGCCTAGACGTCGTAGACGATTTCTGGGTCTTTTGCTAACTCGGCTGTGCTGAGTGCAGTATCATACTACGAGGATTACATCAAACTTTCTGATTGAATACAGCTTCCACAACAGATGATCGCCTGGACACTACGATTACTTTAGGTGTTCCTTATTCTTTTCTCTAAAAGGTCTCAGCGAGGTTATACAGTACAACTACGCACTCAAGGAAGCGCAAGTTCTGGAAATGCTGACGAATGACTTGACTGAGGCGAAAAAATCAGACCTGAAAAACCACTATGGTCATAGCGGCTGTACTATGTTTCACTTCGCGCAGTCACTATCTCTTCTTTGGTGTTTCTATGCAGACTCCAAACTCGAACTTGGAGGCTGAAACCCTTAAGGATTGCGCTGAAATAGGGATCACTCACCAGGTTGCTTAATACTTGGCACCGGTGGCCAGCAGCTTTCATTTGCATGCTGTCCGCAATTCATCGATTGTTGCGCTGTTAAATTTGATTATTTTGTTGCGGTTTCGACAGCGCTGATGTGGCTAAGTGGGGCTTTATACAAATACATACATTGGTGAAGAATCCACCAATTTCAATGTGTTGTGGTGGGCTCCAGCAGAGCACGCGCAAGCGTGTCAATCCTAAAATAAAACAGTTTCTCGGGCTCACGTCCGGTTAATCCGACTTAAACAAGGCAACTGCCATCTCAAAGGGCATTTTCGGTAACTGTCATTGGTGGTTGCAGATTCCTGCACTAATTAACGGGAAGTCGATACTTAAATTGGCCACTGTGATAACTTATTCGGCAAAGTAAATGAACTCGGCTGTTGCGGCAGCCGTCCGATATTTTCTGTCCACTCACAGTAAATGGGATTGCTCTTTCCAAAGGTTCATCAACACATCGGCTAATACCAACGTCCGTTCAGCAGCTTCTGTTTTCACTTAAAGGTAACCATGACTCTTCATAAGCAATCTAGTCGTTAGAGGAAGTAAAACCATCCACTAAGGTGTCATAAAACTACTATCCCAGATGTGGTACCTACAAGCCTCATCAGTCACCTTCAAAAAATAGTGGCTTCTCCTGTGTTGCTCCTTTGAGATAGCAAAATTTCAAATGAAAAGAAACTGCCACAGAATTCTCATAGGGCTGCATGTTTGCCACTGTGGTTAAGGGTGTTTTGAAAGACTTGTAATATCTGACAGTTTTGTCATTAGATATCTTACCGACAGTCTCCAAGATATTGAAAACTACCAAACTCAGGTTGGAAGCCCTCACTGAAGAATGATGAAGCACTGAGCGTTAGAGTTAGCTAGATTCTGAACAACCAATACTATACAGAAAGCAAACTAATACCCTACTCATAAGGTTGCTGAGACCTCCTTAACAGCCCACGGCAGGTTTTGCCCTTCTCATCAGGTAGGCACAGTCCCCAAGTTTCCGTTAACTTTATATCCTACGTGAACCCGAATTCGACAGATTTCGAAAAATGCAATCATTTCCATTTCAAATTGGTTTTGACGGAAGGCTCACTTGGAACCCAGCTGAATCTTAAGATTCCTTAAGAACATCAAAAACGAGAAATTCAGCTGTTTTCCATGTGAGCATCCCGTCAAAATCAAATTGATATGCAAATGAGTGTATTTTTAAGAAGAAGGTAGTTCCACCCTATCATGTCATTAATTTGCACGCTCGTGATGAAACAATCGAACGGAAATGGGCGACAATTGTGTTACTCAGAAGTGAAAAGTTTAATATCTCGACCATATCCGTTCGATAGCGGACAGAACGGTCAGAGCAAGCCACCGGCTAAATGATGCATTGGCCTGACAACTATATTTTTAGGCGCCTGATGAGAGCCCAGAAAAGCACGCATTTAGAAAGCGCGATAATCTGTAAATAAAATACTTCAGATATGGTTCGGATTCTCGTGAATTTTCCGGGCAAAACTTTGAATTTTGCTGTTATCAACGGCAGAACCTTACTGTCATCTCTAGACTATCTAAACCACAAGATAATTCCAAATTTGTCGGATTTGTCGAATGACTCAGTACCACTAGAACTCCAGGTATTAAACACGTACCTGGTCGGTTCTTTTTTGAATCATATTACCTTACACTCTCTGACTGAACCACCATCTTCCGCTGTTCCAGTTCACTCTTTTCACACCAGTTAGGTCAATATTTATTTGCTCGTCAATATGCACGATAATTGCTTAAAAACAGATGTCGCCAGCATGCACCTAATTGTCTGGTATTTCACCTCTTGATATCTTCCTTTGACAAATGCCATCCACTGTGTCTACTCGTTTTCAAATGAAGGCATCTTTGGGTCTTCGAAGGTAGCCGACCCAACTAAGTGTGGAGGCTACGTGCACCTAAGCCAGAGAAATCAAATGCTGAATCTCAACCCGCTTTTGTGAACCAGAGAACAGTTTCTAATTTGTGCTTTTCTATCAACCAAGTTTGTAGAATCCTGTTTCAGCAGTGATACATATAAGGATAGGTAAATTAAGCATATTAACGCAATCGCTTGAGTCCGTCGTTTAGCTCTAACCCATCTGCCATGCGACGTCATAATAACTGCAGATAGACAAAGGGATCGACGCTCAACTTAGAAACTGTTGTGAGAAGAAGGTTCACTTACTCTCTCAAAAATTTACTGTCTATAAATAAAATGAGGCCCCCGCCTTAGGGCCTACTAAATTTCACTAATAAGTTTGTCAATGCTTATGAAGCTACCATGGAAGGATATGTTAGCCTCGTGATCAGATTCCTATGGCATGTGCGCTGCATATGTTGATAGGCTTCATGATAGGGACTAATTTTTTGTTCACTGTATAGTTGGGTGACTGTAAAATTTGGTGATAACTTTCAACATATCAGATTGAAAACTTTTCGTTTCTCGGACAATAGTTTGTTCACTTGATTTTGAGGGGCGGTTCTAATCTGAATATGAACTTTCCGGCTTTCCTCAATGCTGACGAGTTCTCATTCTCCCGATTGTCGAAAGAATAAAAAATCGGCCTTATTACTTCTGGGATCATGCTGAGGTTCAGACCTCAGCTCACAAACTTCATTCACATACTTTTGCCTCGAAATAAGACCAGGTGAAAACCGTTCTGATGATATTTACGTCCTCCATCTGCGTTTTCACCACTGCGCTGAATGTCCGCAGACGATCTGGGGGGGGGGGCACGAATCACTTAATTCATGTAGCATTTGTTGCAGAATTCTCTGTCCAACATAACAACGTAGTAGAAGCTGGATATCAGGAAAATTTCGGACGGCATGACATCTCGTAAAAGCGTAGCTGGCGTTATGTGCCATCGACCACATGAAACTGGCATCAGAGTCGACACAGTTTGTTTAACCTTGAGAACTGTCGTGGAAATTTTGAACATCTACTCACTTTTTTTCCTTTAAGTAGCCGCATCATTCTTAACCTATTTGTTTATTACGATATATACAGAGGTTGAATTCAATGGCCGAATTCACTTAAAACTGCTTGAAAGAACTCGTTCTGGTTGTGAAAAAGCTGTAAGGCGCCATTTCTGTTTTTCTGCAACGACAAATAACATATGTAAAATTAAAACGTTAGTACCCGTAATTTTATGTTGTCCATCTGTCTTTATGTATCCGTGTTGAGCTGCCCAAACCAATGATTAATTTTTCATATTTTCTGTTTTAGTCGGTGAGTGAAACAAAATCATCAGCTGAAAATGCTGATGAGACAGCCCTACAATCATTACTGACGGTCATAAAAATCCCACTCAATTGATTCACAGCATATGATGAACTTCCTTTTGGTCGTCGCGTTAAGCTAACACGGCAGCAGCACCCTAGCAATAAAACCTATCAGTCAACCCTGTCCCCCTCTGCATAAGTATTCTTCAACGTATTCTGTGCAGGGGTCCAAGAAACCTGAATATAATGATTTCTCGTGCGGCATCAAATAATCAACCTCATTGGTCCAAATAGCACCGTACCCTGTAGTGGAGGATCGGCTCGAAGCGTAACAGACGTCTAAACTGCTTCAACTTGCTAAAACATGTTTTATTTGTTTTACTGTATCGTGCAGTGTATACGGCGACGTCCAATGAATCAGTGATAGAATCTTAGGCTAAAATGAGTCATCTATCGAGAAAATCTATGTTCATTCATTTACTTATTGTCTAAAACATCCGTGTTGTTCAGTGGACATTTTCGTCGCTCATCTTCCTTGGATATCTCACTTTCTTTTTTTTGCATTTTCTAGGTGTTCGTCTAGCAAGGATACTTCCATATTCATCGCAACATGTTGGCTATTCAAATTCCAGTTTTCTTTCTTTCGTTACTTTAGCTTGTTCTTTCGGTTTAACTCATTGTCTACTTACCATTCTCCGGGTTACCGAAAGATGGTCTGAATACAGCGCTTGGTCTCCAGCTTTCGATTTGTTTATTCTTCCTGCAAAAGAACGGTGGGATTTGAGCGAGTCTAGCTATCTTGGTATGGTTGGTCTCGTCAGCTAGATTCCGCGGAACGATTATCATTAAAAGCAACCACGTCGCTACTTTTTGTTGCAGTTGATTTGGTAATGAAAGTATCAGCAAAATCATGAAGCTCTCCCACAGAATATTTCAGGAGTTTTCTCCTTTCTTCTTGCTAAGGTAACTAACGGAATCTTGTCTGCACCAACCAGACCGTTCCACACTGCTTAATGGTTTACGAAAATCACGTCCCACAATGGTCAACCGCGGGCAGATGTGATCTCAGAACTGCAGTCTGGCACCGTGCAAATGAACATGTCTAGTGCCCCTAGACCTCAGATGCTAACATCGGATACGCTGTACTTCAGTGCACAGAACAGATATTTACAGGCCACTGGTCCAACGGTCTTACAACACTGTAATAGCTGTACTAGGCGACTTATAAGCAAAATAATTGACCAGAAACGTGGAGCTTTCTAGGATGTCTTTCCGATTCTAACGACAGGCTGGCTGTGGACTCCAACTCGAAATTGTCGCAGGAATGTGTCATACCACTCTGTTAACAATGAAAACGTAGACCTTAGTTCGCCTGTTAATTTAGGCTTACGAAAAATTGATGTGCGGGCGATTTATCTGATTGGCGTTGACATGTTATGGAATCCTTAAGGTTGCTCGACTTCGACTGCGTTACCGGCACCAAAAGGACTCTCGATGTAGATAGACAGTGAATATGTATCACTGGTAGTGAACAGTAATGCTAGTAACTTCAGGCGTTGGTCTTGTTAGGATGTCTTTTTGGATTCCCTGAACCTACACAATAGTGAATGCTCAGGGGTGAAATGGATCAGCAACTAGAAGCAACGCAGTTTACCCTATCTCCAACATTCATTATGCATTCATTGCGCCAGGCAGGACTAACTGATGGAAAAAAACAAATATGGTATGGATTTGTGGTCATTTCGATTAAGTGCATTACTGGTTGTGCGAGAAATCGCGGGCCGGTTACTGTGTTGTGCATGCCTTGGTTCGTTGTGAGGGGTTTTGGGATTTCCACTAGCAAGATCGATTTTATGATGATGAGGAAAACGCAAACACGCACTGCAGTTTTATTCAACATAATCTCAACTGTCCTGGGTTGCAGTACCAGCACACTGCGAACTCAAACGCTTTCACAGTAGAACTGCCACTAGCTGTTTGTATCGTGTGCGCCATTTTGCAGGTCATGTTTTGCTAGTGTGGTAACTGCAGTATGGTTGTACCTCTGTGCATAGTATCGTGTTTTCTTAGCGAAATACACTCATTTGCAAACCAATTTGGTCTTGCGGGAGACTCGCCTGGAACCCACCTGAATCTCTCGTTTATGATATGTTTTCTTATTTTAAAAGTTATCGATTTCATTTCACCGTAGATGTGTGTCTATGACATTTTTTTAAAAAGCGTGAAAATTTTTGTCCATAGCAGTAACTAAAGTATAGGGGACAAATTTGTAGGTTCATGTTCCTTTATGCTTATTTGCTTGATCTATCACCTCTGGATTACTCTGTGACACGACTGTATAAAAATCTTTGAATAGTACCTGAAAATTTTGGAAGTATTGCGTAATGTTCTGGTTGAGAATTGACTATGTGTAAATGGGAACAAGCAGTTTCATTCCTTTCATTCCACTGTAAAGTTTCGGGTTTACAGATTCAGGTATTTTGAGATTCTCGGTGTTCCAACCTCGAAGTCCATGTGAAGTTTCCAACTTAACAACGAGGACCATAGTAGAAGCAATTCTTCTAGTTGTCTTGGTGTCATCTGGATCCTCCTTGGAGCTCGGACATACATAACCAGGACCCCGGAGGCTATTTTAGAAGCTAAGCAATTCTGGTCTTAGAAGGGCTATTGATCATGGCTGTAGCCCAAAAAAATAAAAAAACACTAGGGCGTGCACACTGATTAACTTGTAAAACGTGTTGTTCTACCACCGCTAGAGTTTTTTGTGTATACTCTAATACTGATGCAGGAAGATTGAATTAGAAGATCCGAAAGCAGCAACCACAGTCACTTGGCGGTATTTTGATTGCTTTTGAGGCAGAGGTTTGTCTAAGCAAAATGCACATATGGTAGAACAGATCAACGAACGTTTGGGGAGGAGACCAACCAGGAAACGTTGTGATGCAAGTAAAATCCAAATAAAATAAAATAACAAGCATATTTCTGTCGAATTCTTCAGGAACTCTGAGGGCTTCTCGGAAGCCATTGGGCTTCATCAACCCTTAAATATTGATGCACGTAGAGAAAGCTTCCATTCTGAAAGATACGGAGCCATGAGAGACAGTTTGTTTAAGGATTTGCGATACTGGTTCAAATGAGTGAACTGGTCACCGGCAGTCACACGGATTTTGAAAGTGTAACTTATTTGATTCCCCGAGCCTGAAGATAAATCAATCATAGGTTTCTTGTCCCTCCAAGAGGTGTTTTGGGCGTCCCCCCTCAAACAATCGCTCATAGACTAATTCACACGAGTTGGCACAATTACCCCAGGGTAACTAAATGATCATACTGGTAAGTCGTAACATCAAATGACACCTAAACCCTATGAATCTGAGCACCTTCGTTCAAATTCAGCACAGGATATCAGTTATTCTGTAGTGTTCAGCTTCATGCTTCTGTGTTGCTGGATCATCCCATTTTTCAGCAAACTGCTCTAAGGGTTGACATTACTGGCTTTGCTTTAAGCCATGAAGCTTTTCTCATAAAAGGTAACACAGACGCCAAAACATAAAATGCCTTTTAAAGATTCCCAACTTTTGCTGGCTTCTGCACAGTTTTTCCGGTTTTACCGACCTTTCTTGTGAAGTGGGAGCTGTTGAGACTGGATGAGAAAAAGATGGACGGATTTTTAGCGGCCTGTAAAAACTGTCCACTCATTCAGTTCCCTTTGGAAACGCACTTCATTTTAAGCAGTCTGAACCAACCAGCTCTAGAATTAGTATCTATGTTTGATACGTTCACTTAGCCATATCTCCATAACTCTGGAGTGAGATAAGGAAACATGAACTGCTTTCCACCTAGACAGCATACCTGGGACCAACTATACAGTTATTTACCTCCGGTTTTTCTCAGAATAAATTGATGGCCGACTACTCTCGGTTTTAGACGGAATACGAAGCGGTTGCCAATTTATTACTATTCGGTCTCAGCGACTGTAGAGCTAATCGAAAATTGTTTCCGGCGCTTACACTACACTACACCACACCACACTACACTTACACTACACTTACTGCTTGCGTCCACCATAACCGTCATCATTTCTGTCACCATCGTCATTGTGATCACTTTTCAAGATGGCTCGTGTTGGAACCGGTGTTCACGTTTCACGCATTGCGGGATGTCGTAGACCAGCAACCACATTAAACAATGAACCGGTCATTTACAGCTCATGGAACATTGACACATTTCCTGGGAAATATCAGGTAGCTCTTGCTTTGATTTTCTTTGATTAACTGTTGTTGACGTTATTGTTAGAGGCGAAACAAATGCATCCGTTCTGAAGGCCACGTCACCAGACGGTTAACAATGCAGATCTCAATCAAGTTGGGGCGATCACGCAACAGTCTAATCCAATTCGCTTGCTTAACAGTCACGTGGCTGCTCAATGACAAAAATGCACGGAAAAAGTATCACGTATCGGAATGAACGGTCTCAGAGCGATTCGACATCCACACTGTCCCACTGTGTTTCTGTGCCGACAGAAAACAAGACTACAGCGGTTCTTTGACATACAATCCGCGTGCCACACTTGTGCTGTTGCAGCAGGGTGCATATTGTATCGGGTCACTTCTAACCTTTAGATGGCTATCTATAACGGTACTTCTTTGACCAGGCAGGCTGACCCTGTGGGAAATTTTAGTGTTGTAAATGCGTAATTTTCTATTGTATAGGCAACTGCAGCTGTTTAAAATGAATACGAAAGAATTATTCAGTTACCCCAGAAGAACATTTTTTATAAACGTGATTTTTAAACGTATGCTTACTTAACACACTTCTCCATAAATTAAGGCACTACGCTATTCCAAGTTCAATTGAAAGAACCATAAATTCAGGAGATGAAATAATAACCTCATGAGCAGGGAACTTCAAATCAAGGGCAACCATAATCACTTCAACATCAAGGTCACTCGCGCTACTGTTTTGCGTCTTTGCAGATTGGTTCACGTCATGCAAAAAAACCTGTGATGATGCACAGATGTTTCCTTTCCGAAAATGCTACATCCATGGCAGTCGCATAGGGGAAGGGGAAGCATTGAGGCCGAAAATTAAGCCGGCTGTGCAACCAAACCGGGCGTACGGCAATAGCTTACTGCTACTGAATATTATACAATTGTCCTTTATAAGTTGACCGTTCCTACCAGATGGCTATCCAAGGCGGAAGAAAACAACAAGAAATGTGATCACTGAGTCAAGCGGTGATGCGTACATTATAAAACCAAAAACGGATCATTCAACTGCAATATCGATATCTTGCTTATCCGTACCCACAAAGCAGCGAATATATGTCCACATTGGTGGAATGCATTTACCCATACTAAATAAAACAGAGACACTGTGCACAAACGCCTAAAATTAATTGAATTACCAGCATAACATGGTTGGAAATGACACTAGAGGTCAGAGGCGTACTCTGCTTTGTCGCGTACCCGTTACCTCCGCTTCTTTCCTCCACCATTCTATGCGAGCCACCAGTGGAGTTCTCCTACCGTGTTGTTTTCTGAGTGAGGCTATTTATGCAGCCCCAGCTCTCTATATCTTCAAGCAAAATTACCCTTCTTCCCGTTCCCCTTCTTTCTAGCACCACAGGCTGTAAGACTGCCACCCAATTTTCCTTCCAGCAATCATACAAATGTACGTCGAAACACGACACTTGACACTCTCAGCCTACAAATCCCTGGCTTTCTGCTCTTTTCCGCACAGGCTGAAATGAATTCACACAAATTCAATAGTGAGTTGGAAGCTGTAGATTAGCGGACGCCGGTTGATAAGTGTGGTTTTGTGAGCTCAGATTCTGTTTGAGACAATGCCTGGAAAGCGGAAAATGAATTAGAAAACCCTTTCTCTGCTTGTCATTGGGCTAAAAGGGGTTCACAATAACGAAATTATTTAGGCGACAGTGACCTGTGGGACAGTGATCATTGTGGCAGGTAATATAAAGGGAAGGGATGACGCTCAGGACTAAGACAAAAGCAGGCAAACCAACGCGGGATCAATGGCTTTCTTTGACATAAAAAATTTAGGAGTTCAACAAGACAAGGCTATGTGAGCATAAATGTAGCGTGGCGCTCCTTTGTGAGTCTTGTGTCAGAGCGCTTGACGGTGGGCCCTCTTACGTCGAAGTTATATGTTTTGTGCCTGGAAAGCTTGTATGTGAGCTCTACACATCATAGATAGCGATCTTGTATCTATGGGAATAGAATGAGTCATGAAGAGCAAGACAGAAGATAGGTCCCAGAGAGAACAGATATGTTAAACCCATGTAAGTGCTCTCCAACAGAGCTTTGTCCTTATTAAACCGGGAAAGTCAAAGGCTAGTGTTTGATGGGGGATTAGGTTAAGTAATAATAATAATAATAATAATTTTTTCGCCGTCTAATCTATTTACAGAGTTAACGCGTGTCATTATATTGAATTTTTCATTCTAATATTACCTGTCCGTAAAAAAACTCTCTGAGATTGCACTCCATTTCTGCGGTGCATCCACTTTCAATCATGAGCCAGATTCTAACAAGCTGCTCTCCTCTACATCTATCTGTGGACTACAACAGATGTGGACGAAATGGCTTCCCATCGAATGTTAAAAGTGGAATGCAATGTCACGCTTGCCATGCCTTGTGGCATTTTAAATGTACGGATGATTTGGTCAACCTTTCCCCGTATTACTCGCATGAACTTCCGGACACTCTATGGGGCCTACGTCAGACCGCTTATTGGATACGTCAACCAAATTATCTGCTCAGGATGCAAAAAAAGACGTAACCCTCGTTTTGCTTGTCCAACCAGCTGCTGCGAAAATGGTTGCCGGCCCTAAATACGTTGATTATGAAACACGTCTGGCGGTGCTTGGCCTGGAGTATCGTTGCCTCCGAGAAGACCTACTACTTTCGTACGCCCTGTTTGAACAAGGTTTGGCCAACAGGTTGACCTGACTAACAAGGCGGGGACATGGGAAGCATATTTTCAGGCTCAGAGCGCACACCTCTAATAGGCAACAGTTTATCCCGTTTCGGACAGTTGTTGTGTGGAATAACCTTCCTCGGACGGTTGTTCCCAGTTCAAGGCACTTTTAGACCCCTTTTTAGTTGAGTCCTCGAGCTAGCTAGATCACTGCTCCGCGCTGAGAACTTATACAGCAGTGCTACACCCTTTTTTGCTTGTGCCTTTCAGGTGAACAGAAGCCGCTGAACAACAAGTACAAACCCGACCCGGGAAGTTTGGCGGAAGCGTCGATCCTGTGTATCAATACATGAATCCGTGTTGCTTGGCGCGCTATTAACCCGGAGAAATGTCCGGTTGCAGTGGCACCAAAGGCAGGACTAAGTAATTTTTAGTGGAGAGTCTGAGAAGATAGTTTAATGCGATACGAAACAAAATAACAATGAGTAGACTATGGAATCTGTATGCTTCATCACCGGACCCCTTGGCAAGACAATGCAATACGGCTGACAAAACCATAAAACTGGTGCAGTAAAACGCACCAGGCAGGCTATTAAGGAAAACCTCCCAATTCATACAAGCCAGTCGTGTACAACAATGGAGCGTTTTCATTGACATTCTATTTGGAAGATTTATTCTGTTGACGCCACTGATGTGTGAGGCACGCTGGCCTGCAAAATGTCTTATGAAATGAGTGGCGCATGACCCGTGCCACAAAGCTGAATAAGGGATTGCAATCAACGTACCGGGGGTCATGCGCCATAGTGAAGGGTACGTCACAGTGTAACACTGAGAACAAACTAACGGTAGCTGGAAGAGAGGCACCGTCAGAGAGCAAGCAGTATCACAGTCCTTTGACCTATAGCAGCTGTACATGGTACTTCTTGTGCGGGATGTGAAAATATTGCTCCTTCACATAGTGACTTGTGAACTGTTTAGGAAGTCCTAATTATCAAGTGTGCCAAAAATCTTTACTATGGTTAAAAAGCTACCGGCCCGAAGGATTCGCCTCTACGCTTTTGGATTCATTGCATATACGCTTACGTCAGACCAAGCTAAGTTTGTCAAATAGATAATGCTGATATCGCACGGTTTATGACTAAGTAGTCTCCCCTGAGAATCTTCGCTGAGTAGTGGCTCGGGAAATAAAATGTTGTGTCTACAAATGCTGCGAGAAAGCGCTACATCATATAGCTATGATACTATCGGATAGCAGGTTCTTTGTCATTTAGATGAGACAGATTTCCTAAAGGATCCTTGTGACCAAACTTTTCGGATGTTTCAAATATCTCGATGTACATCATTGACGGGAACTGGAGTTTGTTAGTTTGGTACAGCCATTTGAAATGCAGAAAATCCTCAAGAAAATAAGTGTTGTGTACCGGAATCCGCCAGCGACTGATCAAACGGGAATATGATTATTGATTATTGAATGCTTTATAACCGGTCCGTACATCTAAGGATTGGCCATATTCAACCTCCAGAATGCGACTTCATGTGACAGTTCCTCCGACTGCTGAAAAAAAGAGCCGATTTATAGCTGGATCGGGGTATTTAAGCGTATGTATCAGATGGTACGTCAGTCAGTTTTACAACGGCAATCGCATGCATCCTTGAAGATTTTATTTATTCGTCTATTTATTTATTTACTTATTCAGTTGTTTGCTTATTTATTTACTTATTTAATTGTCGGCTTTATGTTGTTTTGACTTTTTCTTTATTTATTTTTTATTCTGTTATTTTGTTTCATCTTTATTGTAATCTGTATGTAAAATTTTAAGCTCACTTTTAGCTTTCTTCAGAGAGGTTTGGCATAGAGAGATGATTGGGGTCAACGGTTTTTTGCCTTCTGAGCCGGGTATTCAAAAACTGTGGGGAGCAAACGGGTAAACTGGCTGAAAATGTTTGGACCTAAGTAAGGCAGTTATTACCAAGAAAACTGGGGATATTTTGCTTTTTTGGGGGTGGCCTGTTTTGGAAGTCTTCGGGGTCGTTGCAAACTTGCCGAGCAAGTCTGTTTTGCATTATGCCTCCGTCCAGCCGGACAGGAAGGTGCATTCGTAGGAAAATTTTGCATGTAAATGGCAAGCAGTGCTGCTTTGGAAGGAGTAGGGGTCTTCTGCTCTTTCCGTTTTCTGGCTAAAAGCCAACTGACTGGATTTTATCCACCATTTTTACCTTACGTTTTGGCTGAAGGTTGGGTTGGAAATGGTTCAAGGCCTCAGAAACCCTGCTTCTGAGGGTTTAGAGAAGCTGCGCGCTTCTCTAAACAGCTCCTGGGTCCTCAATTTAGCGCGTACAAGTGAGTTTTATTAAAGACCTGTGTGAACGCGGTAGTCGGCCTTGGATATGGCGCAGTGAGGAACTTGACCCGGAGGAAACCAATGTGGGAAACCTTGAAGGAGGCCGTCGCTTAGTCCTGGTGAAGAATGTAGGCGTAGACTACTCACTGCTACAGAATTTGTCAGCACTTAAGCAAGTTGATTTGATATTGTTCCGCCGGTTAGTCAGCCGTGGTAATCTAAGCAAAATTGAGGACCCATTCACGTTAGTTTCGATCTGAACAAATAGTGAGGTTGCAGCGTAAATCGTCAGTTTGAATTCCCCATTTTTAAGTACTTACTATCATTTATATTCACTGGAGCTTGAAGCAGTGTAGGGCCCAGTTCTCTTTGATGGGGTGACCAAGGATGTTGTACATGTAATAACAACCCTCTGATGTGGAGAGCCAGTAGCATCCAAGCAGTCACTTGGGTGGCTTTGAAATGGCTCGCAGAAGCTCTGCCACAAGACAGAGTTAATAATAATAATGATGGTGATGGTGTACAGCGCAGCCATGTCCATCTGGTTTATTACTATAAATGTTGAAGTTCCAAACTTTGCAACTAATATCGGGATTGAACATGTTTTAAATAGGCATCATCCCGTGAGGTGCATGCTCGCAGATATGTTACGTCCAGCATTTTTTCCTATGCTGATATCATTTGTCCATTAGATTGTTGGATGCGGTTCGACATTGATGCAGCTAATAATCCAGAAGAGACATATGGTGATTCTTTGTTGCGTGGAGTTTATTTTTAACCAAGAAAGATGTTGCTTGGAAACGCAACTCGAGGGTGTGAGGAATTTGGTTGAGTGAGAGGTTGTGGTGTTTTGTACCTTTCTTTTGCTTTCATTATAACATTACGTATTTCATCAATTTCATAAACGTTTTTTGTTTGAATACGCAAAACCACAAAAACGCGCATTTGTACAAATTACATACAATACAGGCGTGGTCGCATTCTCCGGTTTTCTCTTCTCATTTCACTCGCGCTTACAGCGGTCATTCGCGAGCTTCATGTGCTAACTCTGGTATCAAAACATTTCAGACTGTCTTCGGAGTTTATTGTATATGAGAGCTTCCCGGAAAGAAGACCCCTGGACATCCACAACCGGATTATTATTTATTCACTGACCTGGGCCGACGGCGAACTATTTTAAAAAGAGCACTTCTTAGTGAGTCTGTTCCATTCGACCCTTTTTATTATTGTGTACTAAATTCAGAGTAATTATATTTATTTCTTTGTCACAAACTCTTCCTATAGAAGCTTTTTTGGGTACCCAGACCACTACAAATTTGGTGAGCCTGGGTCTTTCAAGATATTTTTTAACCTTTCCTTTCAAGTCGTCGTAGTTTTTTTGTTTCGCCCGGTCATTATGGATGCACACTTCGATTCATCGGATTTAGTCAAGAATACAATTAGCATCCGTTTACCAGACTATAATCCTCGCAATCCCAGGGTGTGGTTTAACCAAGTCGAAGCTGTTTTTACTACCCGACGCATCACTCCCCAAGCCACCCGTTTTTCCTATGTCATCCAGTATCTTCCTAGTGAAGTAGCAACAGAAGTAGAAGATCTGTTGGAAGATATCCCCAAAGATAATCCCTATGACGCCCTTCGAGCGGCTATCATTAGCAGGACAGGAAAATCTG
>SJOL01009849.1:1098892-1215379 GCA_004794785.1 Opisthorchis felineus
CAAAGTAACCTTAATTGGTCACATGCAACCTCATCTTGGGGAAAAGACTGAGGATCCTCACCGCCTAGCGGGCAACTTTCTCCATTATAACAGTAGACGTGGTGTGATAAGCGATCCCTTGGATTACAGCGGTAAGCTATAATCAAAAAACCATCGTTGGCGGATGGGGACAACCTAAAAAAACTAAGGAACTGTTTCTTGCTGGTTGGAATGGCCTGGCCCTCGGATACCTAGAAAACGGCGCTGCATCTTTTGCTGTAATGGCACGTACGTTCACTAGCAGAGGTGTCAACCGCCTGGGCACGCCTGAAGACTCGCTCCATGAACTATACTTTATTTAACGCGGATTTGTCCAACCACGTTAGTTTTAACACAATGAAAGTGAAGCATCGAGATACATAGACCTAAGTACCCCAAAACGAGAGAGGATGCACACGTGGTCATTTGGCGGGCCACAAGTAGAACGCAGCCGTCGCCCTCCAGTATTCCCCTTTGGTCACAATGATACGATGTACGCACCTCGTGTTCCTACATGCAGCCCTCAGCGTGATGGGACACCATTTGTATGGCGTTATCGGGACTGTCTGGGTAATGCACCCACTTTTCCAGGGGGGCCGTTGGCTTTCTGCAGACGATTGTCAGTCACGGTGCCAAAGTGGACCATCCCGGATTGGACGGGTACAGCCCACCTGCGGGTGATTTACAGCCAGTGAGCCGTGGGGTTAGAGATGGATCTCTCATCCGTACAGCGCAGTACTGGCAGCTCGTGACGGAATCTGTGTGATGACAATATGACAAACAGAAAGCCTACTGTGTGGCATTATCTAGAAGAGCCATACTGTGAATTTTGTGCCGGATGTTGGCAGGGAGCGTCTATAACCGATAAACACGGACGTTATGTGGTAGATACGTATCTTTTATGAGCTTTGCGAATATGGAAATAGCACATGGTAACGCAGCCGAACACGGCTCTAGTCGCCAGCTTTTAAGCCGCCATCGTCCCCCTAAATCAACCAAACAGCTTGCGCATAGAAACACACTTCTCGCCCTTCAAAAAGGCACATATTACAAGGTGTCCGGCACCAATGACATCTGTGACCAGGAAAGTGTGCCAAGTGAATCTGCATGCTATACATTAGTTGCCTAAAAAGATCACCCAGATCGGTTCATCGCGTGTATTCCGCCGACGTTTACGACATCTGGGATACGTTAAAGAAGTGCTATCTGCTGTCATCTGGCGAAGCATATGTAGCCGTAAAACGCTTCCTCTGAATGTAACGCAAGCATCCGTCAGGACCCACGAAACTTTTCCAGGACCGACGGCATATACCATGCCATAACGAAATATAAACTACCCGTCACTTACTCAACAGATCAGGTCGACAATCCTGGGGCCGGTTGTAGATGTCCTGAGTGGTAAGCGTCTAGCCAAATTCTTCAGCCACAAAATTCCGCACTCCACACAAAGGCACTCAATATTTTAGCGGAAAACTGCCGGTGCCCAACCCCTCTTTGTTTAGCAGCCGGTTTACGAAAGTTAGACGCACATAATCGTTGTCACCTTATGGCTATGTTCAATATTATAAGAGGTGAAAGATTTGGGGTTTGCTTGTCTCCTTATTAAAAGGCCGGACTAGACGACCAATGCTTCCGGTACTATTTTCTTTTAGCAAATGCGTGCAACTCACCTGCTCCTTCCGAGTGTTCGCCGTTTGCTTATATTTTTAGTCACTTGCTGCATTTTTGGTGCTGAAACTCGTGACGTAAAACAGAGTTGGCACTTTTTCAACCCCCTGCGCGCAAAAACACCACATGGCTATCCTTCATATATTTATTCAGCGCCTTCTCAAATGGCTTAGGACTAAAACCTGTACACCCGTCAATTTTTCAAACACACGAATTGTTGAAACACACTGCTTATCAAAATAAACCGAGATCAATTTCTCCTAAGCTGTGGGGTTTTCAATTAATTTTCCGATTAGTCAACCTAATCCGGTAGCACANCAGACGACACGGAATGGGTAGACGTTGTGTCACGTGCATTCCGATTAGCCTCCGTTTTGGCCGTAATTATAGTGGACAAAAGATTTTCGGGGCGATGGGCTCCCGCTAGGGTAGTGTCATCATTGCAACCGCCTGGCTTGTAAGGTTGGCGTTCCGCCCTGCGCGTTCCAACTCCAAATGTTTTATTTTATTAAATTGACGCGTTTTTAACCCCTACCTTAGTGTACCGACGTTGGTCCCTGTTCTGTATCTTGAGTTGGCTGCTTACTGCTGCTTATTCCAACGGCCATCATCAGCACACAGTTTTACACTCATCCATCTACGTTTTTACCAACTTGATCAGCCAAAAGACCGGTACCCCTGGGACAACTCTTGCTCAACGGCGTCCAACGGGAATCCCGCAATCTATGAGCCGAAGTGTGGCAGTATGCTAATGACGTCGGAGTGTCATGTTCTGTCTAATGGCTCACTCGTATTCTTCTCCCCAACCGTCTCTGCACCGATGGAATGAATCCGGCCTTCGACAACGCATATTCCGGTCCACTGATGCATTAATAACCCATCTTGCCAACCACTTCTGTGTTGGTCTTCGGGGAGTACTTCACGCGCCTAGGGCCTTTACCAAAAATGACTCATACCAAGTTAATCTAGTTTCATTCCGTACCTTATGTCTTAGATGTATGTTGCTATCCCCCTAATCTGGTTACGCCCGTTTTCTATCCCCACAGATCAACTAATGACACATGTCTTTAAGGCATTGTTACTGGTAATACACAGTAAACTCACATGTCTCAAACAGCTCTTGGAGCCGAAAACGTGCACGAAGACAGATTACCTGGACACATTTTGCTGGAATTCTGTGCAGTGGGTTACGTCCGTTGCGAGGCTGTCCAGAAACCGAAGCGCGTCGGTGTAATGGTGGCACGGCACTGTCATACCAAGTCTGTTGGCATTCCGCAACTACTTTCTTTCTACCATCAATCGTCACCTCTCGCCTACTCAAGCCTGCAATTGCAACTACGAACAAATTTTTCACCCGGCTCCAACCGGGTCTGGGACGAGTTCGTTCTAGCCCGCCGAGCCTCTCTCCATCAAAAAATACTTTACGCCTGAATCTCCTACGACAATGACACCAGTGAGTAAACTTATTTTCAATGTAATACATTTTTGAGACGAGACCTGTCATTTGTCACCAAGTCCAACTCTTCCAACTTTATCTCCACTTTTGCTTTTTGTGACCCTGGCCATTTACTCAAATACCCAAGGTCACTCGTGGCCAGCGACGATCTTTCAGTTTTAGTTCAACTCAACCGGCTTCATCATTGTACCAGTCGTACCTCATGCCCCATTATCCTGGTTTTTGGTTCCCACAACTACGGTGAATTTTCACGCAATAAGCGTGCCTGGTTGGCTCTACCTTTCTCCTCGCTGTGTTGTTGCCAGCCGCGTTCGGGTTGTAACGACCCGAGCATATATCAACTGTCATGTTCCCCACAAGTTTGGAAATAAACCTATAATAATAACAATGTTTGTTCCCAACTAGTGGGTGGCATACCGTCAGGCGTGATCATACTGTTACAATCAGAATAAAAGCACAACGGGCAATATTTTCAGGTACTGGGGGATGCGCGGAAGACAGACAGTGTCATAAACAGCGGGCATCATCCGAAGTGGACCTGGCCACGGCTAAACTGGCATGGGTGGAAAACACTGCTACAATGACTTTGTCCTTCTTTTGGGGAACATATCAAGCAGAGACAAGATCAGAACGTTAGGATTTGAAGGTGGCGGGCAAAAAGGTGGCGGGAGGGCAAAACGAGAGGCATCCTGCCTGGCACATGATATGAAAACTTCAAATTGCAAAATATGAGAAGCCGGGAACAATGGATCTGGTGCGGCATAGAATTGCCACGATCTGGCCGGATAGGTGGTAGCAGGAATCTCAGAGCCATGGTGTACAGTGAAACTGTAGAGGCTCATTAGTGTCGTGGTTGGAGTGGAGTCGGGTGTTAAAGTTCCTTGGGGGAGAGAGTTAGTGCTAACGCACAAAACGGAACGCGAACTGCACGCGAACTGTGAGGGGCACAGAATGAAAGTCATCGAGATGTTACGATCTGGACGGTACGTTCAGCAGGTTAGGATGAGCGCGTCCCGGAGGCGGCTGACGCTGGGTGAAGCGTTTGTTCACAGTTGCAGGTAAGGGAACGAGTGGGCGAGAGGGCAGTGCTAAAGGCAGGAAGCGATCAGTTGCGGGCGTGCTCTCAAACTGGGTATGGTAGTACCGCGTCGTCACTTCACTCACGTACTTTGGTTTCCGAACAGCCCCGTGACAGACCTCATGTTTGAGGTGTTTTGGCTGGGATGTGCAATTTTGTGACCAGCGCGATTTTTCTGGTTGGCTACTGGAATCCGCAGAGGTAGAACGAAGCCGATGTAAGATCGCAGGCATTGTTCTAGTTTGTTTTGGGATCCCCGTGGGTGCAAATCACAGGCCAGGTGGAGTGGATAACACTCTTTCTATCTAACAGACTAGCGATCAAGCACGGGTTGAGTTTGTTAACATATAGTATTATAATAAAAGAGATGTAGAGCAAAGCCTATAAGCACGCAGAGAGGTGGTATGGTAAGGGAAATCGAACACAAGGACTGACGGGAGTGGGACTTCCGAAATATGGATTTTTTAGGGGTCATTATCATTATTATAAAATCATAGCGGGATCCTTTCCGGCTTGGTAACCAAACCTCTGCGTTGGAGGGACCCACTGGCTACAAAGTAACCTTAATTGGTCACATGCAACCTCATCTTGGGGAAAAGACTGAGGATCCTCACCGCCTAGCGGGCAACTTTCTCCATTATAACAGTAGAAGTGGTGTGATAAGCGATCCCTTGGATACCAGCGGTAAGCTATAATCAAAAAACCATCGTTGGCGGATGGGGACAACCTAAAAAAACTAAGGAACTGTTTCTTGCTGGTTGGAATGGCCTGGCCCTCGGATACCTAGAAAACGGCGCTGCATCTTTTGCTGTAATGGCACGTACGTTCACTAGCAGAGGTGTCAACCGCCTGGGCACGCCTGAAGACTCGCTCCATGAACTATACTTTATTTAACGCGGATTTGTCCAACCACGTTAGTTTTAACACAATGAAAGTGAAGCATCGAGATACATAGACCTAAGTACCCCAAAACGAGAGAGGATGCACACGTGGTCATTTGGCGGGCCACAAGTAGAACGCAGCCGTCGCCCTCCAGTATTCCCCTTTGGTCACAATGATACGATGTACGCACCTCGTGTTCCTACATGCAGCCCTCAGCGTGATGGGACACCATTTGTATGGCGTTATCGGGACTGTCTGGGTAATGCACCCACTTTTCCAAGGGGGCCGTTGGCTTTCTGCAGACGATTGTCAGTCACGGTGCCAAAGTGGACCATCCCGGATTGGACGGGTACAGCCCACCTGCGGGTGATTTACAGCCAGTGAGCCGTGGGGTTAGAGATGGATCTCTCATCCGTACAGCGCAGTACTGGCAGCTCGTGACGGAATCTGTGTGATGACAATATGACAAACAGAAAGCCTACTGTGTGGCATTATCTAGAAGAGCCATACTGTGAATTTTGTGCCGGATGTTGGCAGGGAGCGTCTATAACCGATAAACACGGACGTTATGTGGTAGATACGTATCTTTTATGAGCTTTGCGAATATGGAAATAGCACATGGTAACGCAGCCGAACACGGCTCTAGTCGCCAGCTTTTAAGCCGCCATCGTCCCCCTAAATCAACCAAACAGCTTGCGCATAGAAACACACTTCTCGCCCTTCAAAAAGGCACATATTACAAGGTGTCCGGCACCAATGACATCTGTGACCAGGAAAGTGTGCCAAGTGAATCTGCATGCTATACATTAGTTGCCTAAAAAGATCACCCAGATCGGTTCATCGCGTGTATTCCGCCGACGTTTACGACATCTGGGATACGTTAAAGAAGTGCTATCTGCTGTCATCTGGCGAAGCATATGTAGCCGTAAAACGCTTCCTCTGAATGTAACGCAAGCATCCGTCAGGACCCACGAAACTTTTCCAGGACCGACGGCATATACCATGCCATAACGAAATATAAACTACCCGTCACTTACTCAACAGATCAGGTCGACAATCCTGGGGCCGGTTGTAGATGTCCTGAGTGGTAAGCGTCTAGCCAAATTCTTCAGCCACAAAATTCCGCACTCCACACAAAGGCACTCAATATTTTAGCGGAAAACTGCCGGTGCCCAACCCCTCTTTGTTTAGCAGCCGGTTTACGAAAGTTAGACGCACACAAGCGTTGTCACCTTATGGCTATGTTCAATATTATAAGAGGTGAAAGATTTGGGGTTTGCTTGTCTCCTTATTAAAAGGCCGGACTAGACGACCAATGCTTCCGGTACTATTTTCTTTTAGCAAATGCGTGCAACTCACCTGCTCCTTCCGAGTGTTCGCCGTTTGCTTATATTTTTAGTCACTTGCTGCATTTTTGGTGCAGAAACTCGTGACGTAAAACAGAGTTGGCACTTTTTCAACCCCCTGCGCGCAAAAACACCACATGGCTATCCTTCATATATTTATTCAGCGCCTTCTCAAATGGCTTAGGACTAAAACCGGTACACCCGTCAATTTTTCAAACACACGAATTGTTGAAACACACTGCTTATCAAAATAAACCGAGATCAATTTCTCCTAAGCTGTGGGGTTTTCAATTAATTTTCCGATTAGTCAACCTAATCCGGTAGCACATTTCGGTGACATATTGCTCATAGCATTTTGTTTAAGTGAACAAACTTTCAAAGTCCCAGACCACCGCTGATTCGCGTGTTAATACCAGCCTACGAGAAACAACATGAAATCCAATCTTAACGTATTTTAACCTTCCGCGGTGTTCCTTAAATCACGCACAGTTACTTACACAGCCGCGTTACCGGAGCGAGCTATGCATTTAAGTATTTGCCAGCTGCGGCCGAAAATTTTCTTCAAGAGCTACAGCCCGGAAATGGAACTTGCGGATGGCACGCCGTGCGTGTACATAACATGTCATTATGTCACAGTCGACCACAGCTTGGCAGTCCGCATCTCCGACTTCCTCTTATCCACAACGAATGTCTTGAAAGAGTAATGCCCATCCATCGTGTCCTTGAACAAGCTGAATGGCTTGCGAAAAGCCGCAAAAAATGTTCACTTTTGACAATGGCATACGTGATTCGTTGCCCTATCCCCGTGCCATCTCTCATAAGGAATGTGTACAGCTTGTACCCTCAGAGTGAACGTTAGGTACCCTTGAAGAATCTATCCAAGACGCTCCATGCCGTGAGTAGCATTAACGTTTGCGACTTACGGGAAACGTCGAAATTAAGTGATTTGCCACGTTTGGAAAAAATATAGGTGACTACAACTACTACCCTCGAATTTCATTAACAGTACATGACCACATTCTGGAAGTTTTGCCAAAAACGACATGTCATCCACCAAATCAAAAAACGTATGCATCGCTCTACTTAACAATGAGGATCAGCACTTGACGTGACAGTTGTAGACATTCTGGATCATCAGTACCTCCCCAAATTGACCTGAAACAAATAGCCAAACTACCGACGGCTAAGCACCGTACTTTAAAATCGAAATGCGCCCCTCTAATTCATCGCTTGTCATGCACCAGCTGACGGGGGCCTGTCAAAAAGAAGCTTCTTAACTGGGTGCTTGTTGTCCAGGAGGTAGGAAGTACTCATCACAGAGTCACTGTACCGTCAAACACTGAGCCTCGCAGGGCACCCAGTACGACGTGAACTCTTGGCCATTTACAATTCACGGTGAATTCACTAACGGCGACAAATTACGCGGACTTGGCTTTGTCTAGCGGTACGTCAGCTGCAACGGCAGAAAGTTTTTCCGTAAAGAAGTCGCCTCTTGCCTATCCTTTTTGAGTTTCCGCGGAAAAATCTGCGAATTAAATGCTCGTATGCCCTGTTAAAGCATTCTGCAATGCAACCAAATGGTGAAAAAGTGGAGAGACTCAATTTTCTATGAAATCACCCACCACATTCACGGAAAAATCACGCTGAGCCATGGCAGATCTGGAGTGTGTCTAAAAAAATTCCAACAAATCAGCGACAGTACGGGGAAATTTTAAGTTTTCGAATAAATCTTTATGTTAATTTCTTTCTTTTGGAGAAATTTAGGAGGCGCGTCTAGATATAGGCCTGAGTTAGAGCAGTGCAAACGTACAAATGAATGATTTCCCAAAATCACGAAGGGGTATTAACGGAAAAAAATTCTAACAAGAGCAGTTTAGTGTGCTTTTGGTTTGAGCATGCACACAGCGAAATGCAACATTATATCGCAAAAGATCTTCTTCGACACACAATGGTATCGGGGAAAATTGCATATTCGGGGTAAGTATCCACCTAAATGACATGATTTTGCCAAGGATG
Organism: Opisthorchis felineus; assembly: GCA_004794785.1. Lineage (NCBI taxonomy): Eukaryota > Metazoa > Platyhelminthes > Trematoda > Opisthorchiida > Opisthorchiidae > Opisthorchis > Opisthorchis felineus. The sequence goes on from SJOL01009849.1 coordinate 1,107,357, forward strand.
ATGTGTCTCCCGCTGTTTGTGTAGAAAACTCACTGTGAGCCTGCTCCGAGAGTCACTGCTTATTAGTCCGATCCAGGCCTAGTAGATTTAGGCGTATTAGTTTAGGAAACGACAAGCACGGTGGAGTTAACTCCACGACATGACTTGGAGCATTTCGGCCTCCCGGTTAGCCTCAGGTTTCCACCAGGCTTGTTAAAAATGGAGCATTTTTGTGTTCAGATATAGGCCCTTCAATTACGCTCCCGGTTCATTTGCAAATCAGAGTTAGCTTGGAACATGTACTATTTTGGTGGCCAAACGCTATACTGCTATTAAACGGCCTGCGGAATTAGCGTCCGTTAGGTGACTTTCTTTTTTCACTGCAAATGAGTGAGCTTTTTCGTCAATCCGCTATATGTTCCAGGCCCTAAAGATGTCCCTAGTGCATTGCTCCTTGCTGTCTTTTCAACACCATCTCCTGCAACCTCAGATGGCCGTTGCAGTGGCGCAAATAGTACCATCCATCGTAAAACTAAGGGGCTGCTGCAGTTCTGCCTGAGAACGCATTTCATATGACTGCGTTTTTGGAAATTGCTCTACGTACAGTGCCACGCCGAGAGGGCTGCGAGTATGTAATCGTTGCAGCATCAGCCTAGAGGGTGTAAAGGGGAGGGGATTCGGTGGTGGGTTTCTGCATAGGAAACTCCTGGTCCGGCTCTGTTTGGTTCACTATCCGTGTCCGAGCGTCTGCTTCACGTGACGTCTAAAGGTTAGCCACGTTAGTGAGGAAATTGGAGTTATTCCTGGTCATTGTCTGAGCTGCAGTCTCCCACTCTCTTTCTTGACAAAACTGGTGAATATTTCGATATCCCTCTTGGTGATTCCGAGACTGTTGGATGCTATCAGACAAGGGGGATTTGCAACTTCCATTTTGCCTCCTGCTTTAATATCCGGGTCCCTATTATATATCAAAAGGCGCGGTAGCTTGAGACAATCTTTATGAGGACAAATGTAGACGGCCACAAGCTCATTTATGGAGTAGGCATAGAAGTCACTTCAAGGCCGTGTCGATGCTTTCATGAGCAGCGCATTGGACGCCTAATGCTTTTTTCTACAAGACTTTTGAGAGTGAGATAAAACTTTTTACGCCAAAATACCGCATTTTGTTGCATTTGTTCTCAGAACAAAAATCACCCTAATCTGCCGTCAATTTTTTTGCGATTTGTTTAGATTAATCCCCGTTCGAAATTTCCGCCGTGAATTCTTCTTTGAACTTGCTGTGCTATGGCTTTGGAAGTGGCTTTACACGCGTTTGTTGAGAAATTTGGGGCTGTATCCTTTTCATCCGTCACGGCGTTTGAGAAGGTCTTAAGTTAATACATGAAGGAAAACTATGTGATATTTGTGCGTTCAGCCAGTAATCGAAGCCCCAAAGCTGTTTTACGTTACGAATGTGTGTACTACAAATGCAGCAAGTGACCTGCAAGACCGACGAAAAGTCGAGGAATCCGAAAATGTTAGTAAGCTGAGCGTGTTTCCTAATGAAAAACAGTACGTGAAGCATCGGCTGTCCAGTGCGGTTTTGTCTGAGGAGGCAAAGGAATCACCTCACAGTCACCTCTTACTGTCTTGAACAAAACCATAAGATGTCTACGTTTTGTACGATCAGCCTCCGGTTAACCGACGACCAACCGAAGACGAGTTGGGCACCTGCAGGGCCCTGCTGAATTTTGGAACGCCGTCGTGTGAAGTGCGGCAGTTCGTGGCCGATGAATTCGGCAAGATACTTATTACTCAGGATATATACAACTACCACCGGAAGTGTCGACCGGCTCTGTTGAGTAGGTACCTCATAGTTGGGTTTTATTGCGGCAGAAGATATGCCTTCGGCCGTGGCAAAACTTCGGGAAACCTGCATCCATTTCTTCTCTGTATTTAGAGGTCAGTCGGTTCCAAGTAGTAAGAGCTATTCTTCATAGATTTTTTCTTAGCTTGCTTCCCAGCCCCCCAACGGTGGCTGTCGGATTACAACCTACCGGAAAAAGGTGTACCCCTTAAACGTGTTCCTAGAGCACCACCGACAGCTTTGGTCGGCCTGCGTAAACAACTGAAATGAGTGGTGGATAAGCTTCAAGGGCTGGAACCCAGAAAGGCCACGGCCATCATTAGGCAATTGATTGTTCAGAGGCAAATCCTGCCGCTGTATGGCTCGAAGTTTGCAACTGACGGTCTGCCGTCGGTTGTCGAGGCGATGCACCTCAACCCAGATGGCGGTCTAGGGACACAGGCTTGGGCTTTTGTGTGCTCTGTGACCGGCGGACTACCACCAGTGGCCGCTGGTGTGCAACGGACGGCGTATTATATCACGTCGACTGTTGTGATGGTGAGCTTTGCCCGCTGCGCGGTGATGCTCTTCAGGCTTGTCCCAAAGGTGAGTCCACAGAAGAATAATTTACTTTTGGTTCTTAGCCCCCGGCCCGTCCAGAAAACGCAAAGGTGTGCTTGCTACCCGGTCCGAATAGAGGGCGTCTAATGATGTTGACCTGGTAGGGACACATTAAGTAGGCATGCAAAATAACCGCTGAAGATGGCGCTGTGTAAACAAGCCTCTACGATCTTATAGCCTTTGAAGTGTTCCCATTTTGGGAGAGGATTACTCTCAGTTTGTCAGCCGCCTGCCTCATGGTGATACTTCGATAGCTTAACTTATATCTTCCCCTCATTTCAGGGCGTCAATAGCCCGATGAGCACTCCGCGCGAAGAAGGTCATGTGCTTCCTGGTAGAACATACGTATTCATCAAAACGACCAATACAACCCAACTTTTTATGTCGTCTAATTTGGACCTTTTCCCCGGTAGAGATGGACGGGCGCGCCCCGGCCATCTGATCAGGCATCGTGGACACCTAGCCGCGTGTTAGTCGTGTGCGTCAGTTAGGTTCGTTCAGCTGTCTGTTATGATCGACATAGGTTCCATGTGGTTAGTTGATTGGACATCGTGGACCCCTAGCCGCATGTCAGTCGTGTGCGTCAGCTAGGTTCGTTCAGCTGTCTGTTATGATCGACGCAGGTTCCATGTGGCTAGTTGATCGACGTCGTGGTCTTCCTGGCATATTTAGCAAGCTATAATGGAACACTCTGCTGTTTAACAACAAACTTGCACGATTTTTTCGGCAATAATGAACGCGTATTTGGCAATTTTAACTGGTAGTAGCAATTATAGAGCGAAAATTATTTACAGGAATGGCGCCTCCACATATTTTGCCTCCACAAGGGCCATGTAGAGTATAGAATGTTCAGCGAATTGTTTCAGCTGTAAAATTATCTGAAAGTTCCATCCATTGTAAGTGAGTCACCTTTTCCGCAATTCTCGATTTCTTATTACATCAGGCAACATATTCACGGTCGGTGGTGTTTAATGACCATGAAGATTCGCTCACTCAAACAAATCACCAATGTAGATAATTTGCATCATAATTCATTAAACATAGACATTCTACACTCTGAAGTGGTAACCCTGAAAATGTCGTAGCTTTCGAGAAATTAATTCCATTGTGCGAATACTGAGCACCCTTTCATGACAGGGCGGGATGCGGCGAACTGAAAGTGCTCGATTCTGATTAGCCAATTTTCTTACTAGTCTGAGTGACTCTTCTTGGTCCGCAGCAGGCTCCGGACGAATCCGCCCGGCGGGCATGGCCTTCGCTTACACCTATCGTCCCACCTGCGAACACCCATCGAAGATTGGTAGGTATAAATGGGACGAAAAACATGTTTTTGAAGTAGTACTACACCTTAATGCTTTAAAACGGTGTTGGACTACTGGGTCAAGGTAGCCTTCGTGTAATTCAGTGATGCTGATGACACCGTGCTAAATTGACCACGTTGTTCTCGCTTATTTGGGAGGAAAAACCCTTTCTTGATTCACCGCACTTAAGTGCAAAATACCCCTGGAGCTAATATTTCAACCACTTGTCGTAGCTGGCCTCCCTGTTATCTTACTTCCGCACGTGAGACGCAAGCCGAGACCATCGGTCATGATTCTGACAGATCAGGACCACATCTTTGCACTTCTACAAGCGTCCAAGCGGCGATCCATCAATGGAGTTTCCTCGAAATACGTGACGTCGTGTGCAGAGAGAACCTAGAAGTGTCTTAATCGTTCTGATGAACTTTCACCCCTCGTCGATGAACAATTCGACCTTGTAGAAGATGACATCCAGGAATTTTCTCCCCGCCGAATGCTTCGCGCATGTTTTTCTGGGAGACAAATAATCGTCACTTGTGGTTCGGACTCTTTGGACCCCCTCCGCTCAGTGTGGCGAGCAAGATATATAGGGTTAGACGTCCACAAAGCTTCAAAAACATATGGTCCTTACCCATTCGTTCTTCCTTATCTCACGACTATATTGGCAAACCCGTTATCTGCATTGTTCGCCCTATCTTTGCGCATAGGTATTTTACCCCAGAAGATGGTTAATATCGGGTTAGCTTAGTGGTTAAGGCGCAAGCTTACCGTTCGGAAGGTCTGTCGTCGAATCAAACCTCTGCATCCCGACTATCCTGTCTAGGCTTTGGTAACCTGACATTATCTCAGCCCTCGTGCTTCATTCGGGTGACATGGAAGGATGTTACAGCTGAACGGTTCGATGTCGATTCGACTGAAAGATGACAAGTATCAAGCCATTTGACACAAGCGGTGACAAACACCGACCGCTGAACTGTGAACCAATAAGCCTTGCACCAGTGACTGCCGAAATCGTGGAAGAATGCATGACGCGTATGCTGCTAGACCACATGAAGACCAATGGTTTGTTTCCTCTATAATTAACATTGTGAGGGTCAGGAAAGATTGGGCACAAGTCCCGGACAGGTTGACAAATTGAGGCCATCTTTGTCAATTTTAGGATAATAACTGGGTAAACCACCGCCGCTTGGTTCTAATGCACCATGAATACAGATTTTTAGGAGTTCCGGTAGCTAGGATAGTAAATTTTCTAGAAGACTGCAGTCTTGCCTTGGAAGTAAACGGAGTCCATTCACTACTATTTATGGTGAGAAGTGACGTCCCGCGGGGAATGGCACCTTGTCCAGCAATACTTAATCTGTACATTAACGGAATAGCCAAGCTAGTTAGCTCACCCTATCCGCCGTTAGCTGGTGACTTTAAGTATTGGTGATTGTTTGTTACCCTGGCACACTCCGTTCAACTAACAGGATCTGAACACTATCAAGCAGGAAGGTAACCAACGCCACTACAAAATCAAGCGGAAGCACCAGGATATTCACGTTGGTACTTTCGAGTTCCATTGTACTTGCGCCACTGGTGAACTTCCAATGCCCAGGGAAACGGTGTTACGAGATCTCGGAGCCTGGATCGATGAAAACCCGAGAATTCATGTTCGCATCACACATCTAGCATCGAAAGTATACCGCGTGTTGCGCGGACTGAGGTATAGTTTTACGTGCCGGACGGCTGATAATCTACGGAGATTCATTTCGACCTTCATGCTACCGTTTATGATTTGTGGCGCACCGACGTCTTCTGTGTCTAAAACGGAACATCTGCCGGTGGAATCTATGCAGAGACTAACCACCAGGATGGTACCAGGACTAGGCAACCTCAGTTATGAAGGGTATTTATGCTTGGAGCCTTGAGTACAGACGGGTACGTTTGACCCCCTTTTATTTTCAAGAGTATCTACCCCAAGTTACACCCTAGATTGCAATCGCTTTTTGTCCTAACGAAGATGACCCACAGGAAATGGCACCCCTTAAATCCGCAGAAGCCGTGGCTGCTACTTTCCGACCGTTTATTTTGCGTCTTTGTGATCCATAAGCATATGGAACGTGGCTATGTCATCTTCGGTCAGTGCATTCAGGAAGGATCCATACCCTCTTAATGGACAACACTCGCGCGGTAGGCTGTCAACTGACAGGCCAAGTCCTATCTGTTTCCACCAATCAAAAGCGGAATCTTAGAGAAGCCATGTACTCTGTGAACGAGTTGGATCCTCTGTATGCACTTGAACAGAGAAGCGTGTTCGTGAAAAACTCTCCCCACGTTCCCGGTCGTGCGAGTGTACAGTGAACCGTATAAGTTGGTACTGTTGGAATATTGGTTGCTAGGACGCGTTCAGCGTAGTCTATCAAGCTGTTGGTCTGTTTGTCCAACCGGGTAGTGTTCTTGCATGTGTTTCGTCACCATTCTAGGAAACACCAGTGCCGCATCCCTGGATGGGAATCCGACACTCAGCTCATCGTTGGCTCATTCACGCGCTCAGTGGCGCTCCTGTTTCTGAGCTACCGCCTTTGATGCTAGCTCTCAAGTTTCCTGTTCTCCCAGATAACTAAACTTATTCAACACGAACTAGCTGATTGTATCATTGACTCCAATATATGCCCCCTCTCATTTTCTGCTGACCAAAACTGTAGCAGCTTTAATCACCGTACTCTTGATACAGGATTTATAGATGGTAAACTGCCTAACTGACTGTTGTGCAGTCAGGCGAACAGGTCAACAGTTACCCGATGAACTACTAATGCAACCCCTTCCACAACGAGTGGATTTCGAGGGGGGTTCTCCTTTTCTTTTTGTTCACTTTCGTCTTCGACGCCATAGAGTGCACTCTCTAGGGCGCTGTCTATCTGGGTATTGAGATTTGGGATAAATGGGAACTTTGAACTCAGCTGTCAAGGACTCCTTGCGGCTACTGTCCTGCTAAAATGGCGCTGTCGCACCGGCGGAGAATTGAAAACCTGGCTGTTTACAGTTAAGGCCGAAGTTGAACTACATGGTCCTTAGGTTGTCTACCGGGTTAACACTGGAACAGAAAATGAGTAACGTGCTCGGCCCTTGCTGCTGATCGCCTCGCGTGGCAAGTAGTGATCCGGGATAGTCTTCGAACCGAATCCTCCTTATCCTAGAGGAAGTCACCGTAAGTGTAGAAGTCACGTCTGGTCAAATCCTAATGGACTTGGATCTGCGGGCTGCGTTGTTTTATTGCTCGGTAATTGTTTGCACAGATTGCTCTAATCATCGTCATCATCATCATCATTGGTAGCAACATCAGATGAGAACATGGGTGCTTCACCACCTTACAACCTTGTCAATTTATTTGCATAAAACCTTATAATGGAAACAAGAAAGAAGTGGGGCAGGGAGGGGACCTAGGGCTAGCCTGCTACAAGCATCCGAGGTGCCTACACCTACAACACTCAGTCAGCTAATCTGGATAGAACCCGACAGCATGAACGCTACTGACATTGGTTAGCCGCCATGTCTTTCAGTGTCTCCAGTCAAACACGGAAAGGGTCACGTGGACCCTATCCTGGAAGGCGGACAGTACTAACTGCGCCCAAACTTTTCGTGACATCTTCCATTCCCTTCTGCCATGTCAAATTCTAGGTTGCCGCCACTTCGAATCAGGCATGGGAAACAATGCTCTCCTCGACAGACGATAGCTCGGCACGTGTAACACATGACCCAGACACCATAGATAGCAGTGTTGGATGCATTCTTTGAGCGAAGTACCGTCTGCTTTATTACAGCCTTGCTTCCTGGTCACTCTATTGCGGACTTCTGCTAGTGTTCTGAGGCATCGTTGGTCAACGACCTGAAGATATTTCATCCTTCGCCCGAGGTGGCCAAGCCTCAGCCGTAGAACAACACAGTCCGCACTGTAGTCCAATATACGCATCCCTTGAAACACAGCGATAATCCGTTTGACGCCATAAGTGACGCAGACTGGCAAACGTAATTCTGGACTTTGAGAATCATGCGTTAACTTCGGCAGTCACGCTACACTAAGAACTAATGCAACTTTCGAGATACGTATAGTGTTCCACAATTTCCAGTGTCGCTCCTTGGATTCTTAAAGCAATATTCAAAGACTGTTCGCCCCGCAACACCTTGTGGGCACGAAGCACATGCAGGACTGGATAAATGCTTGCGCTTTATGCTCTTTTTTCAAAATGACAGTGTCGTCTGCATATCCCAGATCGACAATGTTCTCTCATGTCGAGACCTGAACACCGAGGTTGTTTGCAGACCTGATGTCCTGCTCGTTACCTCATCAATGAAGAAATTAGACAAAAATGGAGAGAGTGGATATCCCTGTCAGATACTACTGCTTTTACGAAAACGCTCACATGTATGTGAATACAACTGCAAACAGATTGTCGGCAGGATCCCGTTTCTCGGCTTGCGTTCTGCATCTTCAAAGTACGGAGTCTTAACGATTTCCCATCCAATTTTACTTCAGAAATGAGAGCTCAAGTTTATTGATCAATTGCTGCATGGGCCTTGATTGTATTGTGACAGACTAAGTCAGTGTAAACACTGTCGAAGTGGTAGCAAATTGCCAAATTGCGTCACTTGAGTTGTTAGAAGCGAACTTTGCTGAAGCCAGAGGGTCGTGTATGCAAATGCAATCTTACTTTACGTTTGGGAAACCTGGCCCATTCGATCAAAAGAACCTTGGGCGTCTTCAGACGTTTGGCCACTGGTCTCTTGATGGCACAACAAGTGTTAACTGACTGCAGCCTGTTTATATTCACTGTTCTATGGGTAGTTTCCACCTCACAATAAATATTTTTCACTTTCTGGCTTCATGGGGGGCACCGAAGGCACGCTGATAGTCGTATCCGCCTATCCACACATAGAGCACAGAACGACAGACAAACAGCCAGGTGGTCTGACTAAGATGTGACAGTGAGCTCGCCAATGAGATCAATTAAGCGCCATGTCCCGTAGGGTTTCCAGCCACTCAAGGAGAGTCACGCGCGCCCCACCCAGTAAGGCGCAATGATCCCACGAAGCTCAAGTCGGCAACAGCCCTTTTCATTTCACGTTCCTTGTCGTTGCCTGTGTGAACTTTCGCCATCGAGTGTTCGGAGTAGAAAAGAAGCCTATTTTTCCTGGACAGAGGTCGAGTCAACCACCCTAACCCGGCAAACCCTATCTGCCGCTCGAACGGACCCGACTCGTTGTCTAGTACTCACGGATAGTTTCATCATCTACATGCTGCTTCCAATTAATGCCCACAATGTTACAGGGACATCGGTAACAAATATCTGAAGACGTCTGTCTACGGATCTGACAGACCAAGTTTTATTGCCATAGAGTAAAACTGCTCTTGATTGTTCTGTAGACACGGCACTTTAACCTGGGTGATGTTTATTACTAACTCCAAAGCTAACGCAAGTTGACAGGTACTACTAGTGCACTGGAGCTGCTTCTAATGTCTTCGCCTATCACCTTGCGGTCACGGCTTATTCACCTACCAAGATAAATGAACCTACAAACAAAACCAGTTCCGGACGAGTATCTGGAGGTGGAAAATTCTAAAATAGGAATTTGCGCTTTGCAAACCGCATACGAAATTAAAGGATCGCTTCCGACATTCTATTTATAGTAGTGTGTGTTTATACATGATCGTCAAACGATAACAACAAAGTCTACCAGTCCTCTAGATGTGATTTCGACAACATTGGAGACCACAGTGTATGATGGCCAGTGGCAAACTTGAACGAAAATGGGGAAAGAGTACGCTACTGGTGAATCCAATAATTATGGGGGAATCTTTTGGGTAGTTCATTGTAAACACTAACACGGTCAAAAATAGGAGTAAATGGACGAGGGATACCCACAAACTTCAGGGGCATTCCTCGTTGACCAAGTAGATGCCAGAGAGCCAAGCTGTCAGCAGGGTCGAATACCCTTTTGAAGTCAAGGTACACCGCCACAATTGGTCGTAAGCATGCGTGATGTAGTGCGGTGTGGTCAACACACCACCTACTTCGTCGTAATCCTGCATTGCGTCCCGCGTGATAAGGCCAGACGTCACGCTATTACCGAGGCTATTTGCCTTGTTGCAACTGGTTTAAGGCTCATACATCTATGACTTGGAGCAGTCATTTCGAGTACTTTTTCCGAATGAAGACACAATATCTAAATGGCCTGATTTCATTGGAACAAATTCTTAAATTAGTTTAGACAGCCTGGTCAAGACAAAACATCGACCTTGAACAAATTTGTAAGGAGCCTATCCGGTCCAGTGGCCCAATGGCGCTTCAAGGCAAATAGTTGTATTGGTAATTCAGAAACTGAATGTGTATCCAAACTCAGGACGCGAGTACACAAGCGAGTGAACAACTAAACTGTTACCCAAAGTGTTCAACCTGGTGGTCAAGACACTGGTCCTTGTGTATTAAATTTCCAATATTATGTTCACTTACCTCACTGACACCAAGTTTTCGGTCACGTTTTTTTGTATCAAGTGGAAGAGTCTCCGGACGTTCCCAGATGCACTAGCTTCATACACTTCCAGAGCCTTCTGATTTCACCAGGTTTCTCTATATACATACAGACTATGCTTGAGCTGACGTCTAACGGCCCTTTTGGCTGGATTATGTCGAAGAGGTACGACGTCTGGCATTGATGAGCGATATTGGCTGCTCTGAAACTCTGTGATTATTTGATGGACCTCCAGAAATACCATATACTGAGTTCTTTGAAGTACAAATAGTGGTGCTTCTCTCGTCCCACTTACTATTGACGTCTGAGGATGCGGCTTTTAAAACTTTGGATGAGTTATTTTGATAGAACTACTTGACTTGCGGCTAACTTGGATGCCTAAACGATGAGTTCCCTTCTTAGGCTTGCCCGGGGAACATCGAAAATTTGCACCTTACGAGAGCGCGATCTAAATCGGTGTGAGTGGTCCACAAAGGTCGACAATCAATGACAACCTCACTATTGGGTGGTAATGGCTGTGTGGTCAATCTGACCTCAGGTTGTTCATAAGCAAGGGTACGTCAAGTCGTGTACTGTCGCCTATTGCATCAGAACCCGGCACTGCTGGAAAATAACCTGTGATGGGTGTGAAGCTTCAAAATACTTCCACAATTGCCTCTACGTCTTGGATCTAAACTCAACAGACCACGGGGTTACGCCTCTGATGAACTGAGATGTCCTACTTATGCATCGAGGTCGCCGGTGGCTAGGACAACACCTGAAGACCTTATACTGGACAGAAGAGTGGCTAGATCCTGATAAAAGTATCCTTGACTGTATCTGAGCCACATTTACTGCGTTTACAGAAACTACAGATGACGAGCGGATATAATTTCAGTCATCGCGAGTTCTGATAGGAGGTGACAATCAAACAGCGCAAATGCTGTTATTTGCGGGGATCCAATCGAGTTAAGAAGTCCCAGCTTGGGGATTGAGTTATACTAATAACGGCGTAACTCTCCGCAGTAACTGCGGAATCGCCTGGAGTTAGTAAGCCGTTGCGCCTAGAAAACGGAGGTGCCGCAAGTTCGACTATTGTACATGGATATTGTCTTCGAGTTTCGGAAGTGCAGCAAATGTCGATCGATATGGTATCAAGAGTACGCCCATAGCAGCTTAATAATCGATTCGCTTCAGAGTTCGTACACTAAAAATGACGATAAAAACAGGAGGACGAGCTGTGAGAAGTGGACGCATACATGAGCGGTGGTGTGCTATAAGCTACTTTTCTAACATACCTCTGGTTTGGACCTACAGAACAGTGACCGTTAAGTGGAAGAGAGGGAGTTAAAAGATAATACTGAAGAATGCTGGGTGTCAGCAGCACTCTGATTTCGCCAGCCCGCCCGGTTGTATGCAGCAAGTGAGGTGACCCTGCTGATGGCACCACGCGGCGGCCAATGTGGTATTCGTACAATCCGTTGTTGTGTGTCATCATCATCGACAGCATGACATCAGTGTTCACCACCGATGCTTCACTGCCGTACAACCATGATTTATTTGAAGGCCTTATTATGAAGAATAAAGGTGGACGGGGAATGGACTTAGTGCTAGCTTAATACAATCATTGTGAGGTGCCTACACCTCCAGACACTCATTCAGGCAATCTGGATAGAAACTGACAACAAGAACGCCACTGACATCGGTTGGCAGCCATATCTTGCAGTGTCTCCGACCAGGCGCAGCGGGGATCACGTGGTCCCCATCCCGGAAGGTGAGCACCACCGACAGCACCCAAACGTTTCGTAATATCCTTCATACCCCTCTGCCAGTTCAAGGGTTGGCCACCCCTCTGCTTCCGCCAATCTGAGTTGGGCATGGAAAACAGCACTCTCTTCGTCAAACGATGCTTAGGCATGCGCAACACATGCCCCAATTAAAGCAGTTTCTGGTGATGGACATATTCTTCAATGGTAGTACCCGTTGCACAACAGAAAACTCGCTTTCTACTTGCCTCGTTACGGATTCGCCGACACCCACACTAGCTATGGTTCTGAGACAACGATTTTCGAACACCTGAAGACATCTTAGTTCCGCTGCTTGAACAGGCCAAGTCTCACTGCCATACAACAAAACAGCCCGCACTGTAGCTTGATACACACGTCCCTTGAGATGCAGGGACACACCACTCTGACGTCATAAGTGTCTCAAATTAGTAAACGCGACCCGGGCCTTGCAGATTCATGCATTGACCTCATCTGTCACACTACAATCAGAACTAATACAACTTCCAAGATACGTATGTGGGCTGGGATATTTCCAGAGCTCTGTCTGAAACCTACTCTACTGCAAGCAACAGCGGATCAAAATATGCGAGGAAGCCGCCACTGTCTATCCTGCATAGATAGACTCAATTCGCGACATCCATGGAAACTGTTCATTTTCATCCAAGACATAAGGGAGGTAGAGAAAATTTGAGGAACATATTCTGATGGCTAGAGGCACACGCTCTTCTGCCTACTGGATTTCCGTGCCAGTTATATGTGGAGTCAGTTCATCCTTCCACATGTATCGGGCAAGGTACAGTGGTGTAGAGTCACGTTTAACGTATGGTTCCTTTTAACACAAGCAGTCCACTGTGGAATGTGTACTACACACTGGTTCAGCTGACTGTTTTCATTATTTATTCAACAGTGGAAAAATATCATACTGTCTCTCACTTTGTCTTATTCAGGTTGCTTGTGAACGCAGTTCTTTGCTTTTATGGACTCATCAGACAACATATCTCTCTTGAACGTGGTGTGATCTTATTGAGTGAGATGGAAAGCAACCCGATGAATTTGGAATTGGCGACCAGTTCGATGTGCACCGATGAAGCTGACAGCTGCATTCTTAGTTCTCGATTTCTTGCAGAATTTTTAAGCACACTGTACGACTCTTCTCACTCTTGGGTATGTACGAATCTCTGTGTGCTTATGTTGCCCTAGCCGTCCCATTCAGTTCCCACGCTTCAGATACTTAATGACGCGCTAAGGAGGCAAACATCAAGCGCTTATTTCAAGTTCTCTGGTGGACACGAATCAGTAAATTTTGTGTGTGATAATGATGCCCTTCTAGTCATTGAGTCTTTCTCCTGTGTCAAAATGGCCACAAAAGGCTGGCTGGAGTTTTCACTGTTGGCTTTCTTTGGAGGATAGTGAACCAGGTGCGCAATCACTCTATTGGTAAGAATTGAGGAATTGCTTCTTGACACTTTCGGAAGTTTCCAGACCACAGAAGATTTGGGTTTCAACGCCCATCTCGAAGATAAGCACTTGGTTCTCACGACCATTCGCACTCAGGGTAAAGGTTTCCAACACCGAGTTCGGGCTAACTTCCAAGCTAGAGAGGTTTGTCCCCGGGATCTTCTTGCTCATATTTTTTAGTGGTATATGCTGACGATCGTGTATGTGTACAGTCGTTGGGGTCGAGGAGAAATACAAGTGTACATAAACGGAGCTTTGCAGTCTTCTGTGGAACTTTCATGGTACATTGGGTCAGATCATGTGAGTTTTAGTGGCTCTTTGCTGTTATTTTCTTCATTTCATTTCTCTAATGCACGTGTAGTAGCTGAGTTGTTGAGACGATATACTGTATAATATCTGAACAGCGCCTCCTCACAAACTGGTTCCGCTTCTCTTACGGGTTCAGGGCTTGAGCAACACGCACTGACGTCAAAATGTGGGAACACGTCGGTATCGCATAATCCATGTTGTTAGCTCTTTAGGTCTACTCAATTTGCTGATGGGGCTTGTGAATGGCTGCATTATTTCCACCATTCTTGGTCACACACAAGTGGATTGTAGGGGAACCTAGAACCGGGAGTCCATTGTGAAAGGTATCCAGCAAGACCGAGGAAGACACGTAAAGTTGCATAAAATCTAAGGTCGAGCTAAGTAGTAACTGGTTCGGTGTCTGCGTGGATTAAGAAAGATGGCGTGTCGGTGAGTTCCCGAGGTGCTCGGTTCCTGAAGGAGGAAAGAGGAGTTTTGGCCTGCAGAAAATTGTATAAAAGAATTGCTTAACTAAATGGTAGGAAAAAATATGCTCTGGTAGACATTTGTGTGGAGGATTATTGCCGTTTATGTTTCTCCTGGTCCCCATCCAGTGCCGAGACGACTGGGTGATTGCTTCCAAACTTCTAAGTCTTTTCTCGGCCCTATTAGTGTATGTTGAGTCCAGCTGGACCACACTTCTGGTCTGCCAACTACGTGTCTTAACTAGTTGAATCTACTGACCGCCCAGTTTGTCCCTTTGTCCTTCCATCAATAGGACCTGTTGGTGGCAGATCGCAGTATATTTTCATAAAGGAAACTACTCACAAGGTTGCTGAAAACTCTTTGATAGCTCACGACTAGTTTCGCCCTTCTTGGGACTCATCAGGTAGGCGCAGTCCCTGAGTTTCCGTCAACCTTATGTTCTACCTGAACCCAAATTGGATTGATTTCGTGAAATACACCCATTTGCAGATCAATTTGGTTCTCACGAGAGACTCAACTGAATCTCTCGTTTATGGTATTCTTCAACTGAGCCCCAAGATGGGCGAAACCGGTCGTGGGCTGTCGAAGAGTTTTCAGCAACCTTGTGAGTAGTTTCCTTTATGAAAATATACTGCGATATCTCGAATATCGTGCCAACTGAAACATGAGGCGGCCTGTGTGCAGTACATTCAGTTGATGAATATCATAGACGAGAGTTTCAGTTGAGTCTCTCGTGAAAACCAAATTGCTAAGAGCCAAGCAAGAGAACCCCCAAAACTAATACTCGGGACTGTCACTTGTCCAACGCTGATTTTCGGATGTGAAGTCGTGTGTGCGGATCGAAGATTGTCGAGAACTCGAAGTATTCGATTACCAGTGCCCTAGACTAATCTTCAGTGAGAAAGATAGATAAGGTATCGAACGATACTTTAGCCTCATTCGTCAACGCCCGATCTAGTAACGTCGAGATATTAAAAGACTAGTTGAAGACTATCAGCATTTTCGTGTCCATCCTTCCCATGGCCGTTTCTGGGCTTGCGCATCCTGTGCAACTGATACTGACTTCTATACCCGTGGTAGATGGCCATGGGAAACTGAAGTAACAAAATATTGCGCTATTTCTGACGCGCAAGGTGATAGCACACTGGCGTCGTGTAATTTAATTTAGTAATTTTTCTTGGGTTTTCGTGGAACTATTTTTTTGTCATTTGCTATTTTGTTACTTTTTCCTCATATTTGTCCACTGTATATGTTTGATAATTTTTTCATTTCAGTTTTATTCGATATAATTTTAATTTAATGCTTCTCTGGAGACCTTTCACAAATTTGTCGTTCCAAGCAGCTTACATTTTCAAATGACGGCGCTCAAAACCTAGCAAAGTCTGGCTCTCATGTGGTCCAATATTTAGTTCTAACGAAGGCCGCCTTGCGATTTCGTCTCGTGCCGCCAAACTGAACTTTTCTGTTTGCGGTCATTTCGAAGCGTTTTGGCATCTTATAGTACGCTTCAAGGTACGTGCTTTAAAAGTACTGGCCGTCTGGCCCAAAAAGGTCACGGAGGGCCTTCAATGAAGTGATCAAACGTAGCAAACGATCAAATATACGTTCAGATCCTCGTAGCCCACTTTGCTGTGTATTCCTGTGTTGGACGGCCTGCCTGCTTCTCCGGCGAATGGTGTATTTCACGCAGATACATTAATCACCCTAGTGGCTTCCATCCACGCAGGCACCCGGCTTGTAAACATCGTTCGCTTTTGTGAGTAAAATTATAAAAGCTTTGATTAGGCTGGAATTTGCGTTCTGTGGTTCCCGATGAGTGCAACTATCCAGAATGAAAAACCTCTTGCTGTTGATTTGTATCGCTTAACAACCAGTAGCGAATTGACCGTACCGTAGTAATATTGTACAATTACCTGCAAAGAACTAATGGAAACATAGGCGGGAAATGTGACCGCTATAGGTACACCGCCGTAGAGAGGAAGACAATTCAGATTACTTTGAAGGGTTAACCCTTCAAAGAAGCGGATAGCTGTGTCTGGTCTGGAAGTTATGGAAGTAAAACGGTAAATAGGAGTTCTTTTCACAACTATGCGGTGTGTTCCCATTTGTTTGATTTAAAGGTGTTATTTTCCGTAAAGAAAACTAGCGCCATACTTGGCACTATTTAGTTCGATTCTCACGACTGGCTGCTGGAACTTATTCAACCGTGACAGTCCCAATGATCAATTCGTGTAAATTCTCCTAATCCGAGTAGCGATATAACTGAGGTTAGAAGTCTTGGGAAAGGGATATCTTTTTGAAACCAAACTATTGCTCAACACGACTTTGGATCCTTATTGTATTGTGGTTTGTTTGGTCGATGGTCTGTTTAAATCCGTTTAAATTCAGTAAGGTTGTTGACGTCTGATTATATATATATATATATATATATATATATATATGCTGGATTTTTACCGCCATCCATCCATAATCCAGATGTTTTCTCCCTTCCAGTTCTCACGATGTTCTATAGGTGGTTCTTCCGCTGCAACCAAGTGTCCCTCATTTCGCGGTCGGCTGTCATCGGTGATGGGGTTCAGCATGGCGTTGTCGCAAGAGCAGGTGGAGTCAATCTTCGCGCTTGGTGTAGAATACCAGGTACTTTCTTGTATTAGTTGACTCCATCTTATTGCATCAGTTCTGGAAATAAGGGATCGTATAGTTCCCAACTAGAGTTTTCTATTTCTTTTGGTCACTTCACACTCGTTTCTATTGCTCGATATCAATTTTCTCATTGTAATTGGGCAACAGGGGGACAATTTTGTCTTTGATATTTTGAAGGATACATCTGAAATTGGAAGTCCTCGATGGATTATGTAGAAAATAAACATTCGCTTTGAGGGGATTCGACCCTCCTTGCTTTCGGCCGGTGTTCCTGTTTGTTTGGCACAGTCTTATCCTAGTCGTTACCTAACGCCTAAGATCACTGCAGTAAAAAAGTATTGGAGGCTAGGTTGTAGTGATGGTCCCTGAGTTGTTCGCTGCGCCTGGCAGTTTGGTTGTAAAGACCTCATCACCAGTCGAGATCACCCCTATTGGTGATGAAAGTTTTGCAAGCAAATTGCCCGGCTCACCAAGTCCACTACTATGATTGCAACCTGAGCTACCAACATTACCCTCAAAGGTATCTACGGCAAACCAGTCTTAGACCATCCGGATGCTCGGGCCTTAGCACGAAAATGTGGTAGACGGAAGGTGAGATTGCCGGTAACAGACAACTGCACCGCCACCCGCAAAGCACCGTCACCTCAGCTAGTGATGAAACGTCCGCAATCAAATCACCCAGCCCAGTGAATAAATCAACAGCCAATCTAAATTATCGCTCTCACTGAGCGCGTCAACAAGATCGACATTGGGGTGATATCCGCCTGAAGCTACATCCGGCAGTAATCGTGGAATGTCGAAATACATGTCAGCTTCTGTCCTGAGTATTCATTTGTAGATGATTGCACTGCATATTACACACCTGATTCACCGGCTACTGAATTTGTTTTCATCCATATGCTGTGTTCATCAGTTATATGTCTGTCTCTACTTCGCATCTTTTCATCCCGGTGATCTTCTGAATCAGTCAATTCTCTGGTCGATCACATTGGTACACAATAATGAGTCTTGTTACTAACCGCCTGCTCAAACGTGTCCTTTAATTGATGCATTGTGCTGTATATCACACAGCTTGCTTGCAGCATTCAGTTTCTTGACGGCCGGCTAAGCACCTGGTGTCGGCAAGTTGTCCTCTGTATTCATAAGTAACTGACCAGAGCTAGATGGTTTCCGACAACTAGGCAAAGCAACGCGCCCCATGATCGCTATGATTCTTATACAGTAGTCACCGCTCTTGTTATGTCCCTTATAAACGCTTATTTAATGCTAATATGCAGTCTGGCCTTCGGTTTAGAGCTCGCACTTTAGCTTTTCTGCCACTTGTTCAATAGTGAGTTCATCAAACACGTTTGTACCTGGGGCACCTGTCAAGGGGCCCACCTTTAAAAGTGCCAGAATTAATTTGGTCATATGTTCAAGTTGGTTACTGCTTAACCCTTTACCCTTCATTTCAGCAACGATTGCTCGCTAGCAATATACACCGGTACACATCAGTATACACCTGTAAGAGCAACTCATTTTAGGGAAGGAAAGCAGTGGAGCGGTGCATATATATTTTCGTCTTGCTTCCGTCACGGCAAACGACCCGTGTATCACCTGAATAAGTTATCCTATTCCAGATAAAACTGCTTTGCTGTGAAGCCAAATCCTGCAATATATACTAAGATAGTTCGGAGCGCCTTTGACTAAACAATGTCGGCTGCAGACTAGCCGATCTGTTGTTGAGGATTCCTTATTTTGTATGACTCACCTATTCTAAACTCGAAGAATTTAAGTCCAGTCACAGGCACATATTGGGCTACTCTTGACATCCTCATTCTTCTGTTCCGTAGGATATCCTGGCATTTTTCGTTCAGTTAACTCTAAATCTTAACACTAGCTGTAGGACGTTCATGTTAACCAGTTCAGAGGGTTATTTGCTGCATCACGCGTTCATTTGCTCTTGTCTACAGGGTCAATTTCAGTTTGAAAGCGAATGTATTCGAGACCTATCGGAGAAACATCGCAAGTTGATCTATGGTACTGGCAGTCTACACAGCAGCCTTATGTTTGCGTATCTTCCTTCGGCTCGAGAACAAAACTTGTGCCTGAATCGTGCACCTAAATGTCCCGAAGTGTTCGCTCACAGCTCTCATGCAGTTATGCACGGAGTAAGTCTCAGCACTCGATTCCGCCGGTGCATTTTCCTGTCATCCCACAGGATTTCTTAGAAGACTTTGCATTATATCATCACCCCTCTTACTCTACTGTCTAAATAAGCTTTGAACCTTCCTGTTAAGCTGCTCCATTTCCAGCAGGGTCTGGGTGACTATTGAGGAGAAAATTGTTTTAACTCCTAAGAAGCAGTGGTCTGTTTTTATGTTTGATGAGCTTGACAATGATCATTGTCATCAGCATGAAATCGGTTTCACTTTAGCGCACAAGTAAGAAAATTTATTGTCGAAAAACCTTGCTGGCGAGAAGTGAAAAAGAGGAGCGGCAACGGATGAAACAATTCAAGTCAGGTACATCTTCGCCTACTCAGTTGGACAAATCCGATAGAGACTAGCGACAAGGACGTTACTGAAATTTCTGAACTTCGAAATGTTTCGGCCCTTCACCAAGGCGCATGGTTCTCGTGGACCCCCTACTGTGGGTAGGATCGCACTAACGCCAATCAAACTTTTCGTAGTATCAGGTTTCTGTCAGCCGGAGCTTTTCACGTAAAACGCGATGGACAGCTCGGCAATTTTTGCACGTGATAGTGTCCGATCGATGCACCATATCCGGTTGACACTAGTGTGACGTACGGTTACCTGCCGGGGAACCACCGGCAGGTTGAGCTGGAGATAGCTCTGTAGTTAAGGTGCGAACTTGAACAGAAGGTTCGTGGTTCGAACCCAACCACAGCATCTTGACTGCTAATGTCTGGGCTTGGGCAGCCCGCCAGTATATCAGCCCTCGTGCTTCCCTACGGTAGCATGGCAGCTAGCCACCGAAAGGGTGATACAGCTGGACGACTGTAATTTATTTTATTATTTTATTCGGTTGACTTCTAACAGTTGAGTATGCGATGCGTACTCCAGTATGTCTGAATCCACCGTCGACGTCACTTCCTGCTCATAACCTGAGCCGGGAAATGTGAGGTTAATCTAATTCTCATCGAATCCCGAACTACATCCCAGTGGTTACTGCCAATTTGTGACTGAATTGAACTAAGCTATTTTGTGCGCAATATTGACCGTCATTTGTGCTTTGTTGAGTGATTGAGTACGACAGTGGTGCATGTGTTCCTCACCGATATGATAAGATTTTCATTTGGTTTGAGGAGAACGTGCGCCTTTATGATGGATGCTGTGGCGAGAATCGCCGAATCGGTTTAGTTTTCTTGCGCTAACTCGGGAGTTTACTGGTTGAGCATATAAGCACTTGGCGATGTGTTGGAACATTGGTAACTCGGTAGTTGATCAGCTGGTTGCGTTCAGGTCAATGACCACCTACCAATGGACACTTGTTGTCAACCCACTTGGTGACTGAGGTGACGATATTTCCTGTGTAGTTGAGTCAATGGCACTAAAAGGCCTATCGTCTGCGAACATACAATGAATACATCCGGTCGTGGATTGAGTAATTCACCGTTTTGACACCACATGAACTTCAAAATGGCAACCCGATTTGCGGTCCTCCCAATTTGTCATCTCTGAACAAGGGCCCTTTTTCTGCTTCCTCACAATTCTTCCGACGACTGTTGGGCTACTACTGTGGGCGAATTTCCAAACTCTTCAGATGAACAAGAAAATTTCGGCTGCCACATTAGCCACGATTTCCTCAAGGAGCCATTCTTCTCAGAAATCAGGAAACGCGAATAGTACTTAAGCTGATAGTTGAGTTATGTCCAGTCAAAATTAGCTCTTTTGGTTACTTATGGTGTGCATCCATTCCATTGACCGGAGCCTGACAACCGAATTAACCGTGCAGAATGGTTGTCCCCATGGCTTTTTCGTAATGTAGCGAATCATGAACTGTAATTTCCCATATGTGTCTAGTTGGTTTGGTTGTGGTCAACTGTAAGTATACTGATCAGCTGAGTCGCTAGACGACTACTCAGTTACTTGGTTGTTAACTCAACTGCACAAGTCCAGGTCCTTGGTTGATCACGTCATAAAAAATGAGTTATCCCTGTCCCGTAAAAGCAAAGTAGAGATTGTTCAGCTCGGCCCAAGGGGCATCGTGGGATACTGCTGAAGCAGTGCAAGGCTTCAGTAGTTCCGGGAAATAAAAAGCCGCGGGACCTGACGGTAAATGCGTACATTGTGTGCATATATATATATATATATATATATCGTTGAGGTCTTCTGGAGCACACTTGCCGGTTTCGTAATCCCGTTCCCATGCTTTCTGTCCATACGGATGGGCCTGTTCATACTATCCCATTCGCTAATCCCCACCCCATCAGAATGTGGAAGCTATCTTGAAGACGACCGTCCATGCAGCATTTCATAGTCTTGGAGGAGTGGAAGCATTGTATCCTTTGTTCGAACTCATTGACATTCCTCTGTCTCATGACTCGGACAAGCCATCTTCCCATCATCACAGTTGCTCCGACGAAAAGGTTCTGAATTCTGTGGGCCCTTCAAACGTCGAAACTGTGGATTCGCTTACGTAAGTTCCTTGCAACCCCTCCCCCCCAATAACCGTCTACCAAGTTCTGCACACTATGAGTTACCTCCTGACTGGTTTCTTCGTGGTTTCAGTCGTCCACCATGCAGTGTCGGTAGCCCAAACACACGTATTTCCTGTTTGCTGAGTCATAAACATCAGGACTGCGCTTTCTCTACGAACTTTGCTGACTTGCGCACGTATTTTGCACCTCATGGTTTTTCAATGGCGGAGCCTATCAGTTGCGTACAACTGACTACTAGGCTGCCCAATACATAAAGACCGATAGGACTTTCTCATGGTTTGTCGTGCCAGTGTTCTTACACAGGTAAGCCGCGTATCAAAATTCTACAGCCATTGCTTAGGCCGAAGTATCTTAATGGACAATATCAAAGATTTGCATTTTGATGACTTCCCTGATCGATTCAAATTTGGCGGATGGAAGCCCAATTGAAAATACACATTTCTCCAACAAAAAAACCTAAAAAGTTTTCCTGCGGTTTTGTCCCTCGGCAGCCTTAGACGAAGATGGCATCAGGTTGAGTAAATCATTCTACGGCGTGTTCGGCTTAGAGTGCGACGATCCCAAGGCAGTTTTGAAAAGTTACTGATGAAAAGCTGTGGATGAGCTCGTTTCTTCTGAAACTACTTTTGAGTGACGTTGGGTAGGACAAATCACAACTCACTATTATCACGACATTCAGCATCGTAGGTCTGTTGCTCAACAGGGACAACTTGCTCATCTGTCAGGCAGCTACCTTATTGGCAGTTCCACGGATTCGCGCACCGTAACGGTCCTGTGTTATCGGAGTGAATCTACAGGATCGGTGCAGCATGAGGCTTAGCATCAGTATTATTAAGGGGGAGAATCATTAAACTTTCGTTATGTGGTATCATTATGGCATTAAGGACTTCGAAACTTGGGGAAAACCCTATGCCGTAGATCTTCTGTTGACAATTTTACGACTGATATACTTACTTCCAATCAGGATAGTCTTATTTGATCTTCTGTTCAACTTGGCTCGAGCTTCTCCTTCGATGGGATGCCAGCTGGTTCAGACAAAAGGACTACTGTTGTTTGCAGCTGCACTGCAATCCGCTTCGCCAGCTCATCTGAATGGAACCTTGCTCACGCGCTTTATAGACTTGGCCCGTGAACTAGTTCATCGTGCTGACTGCGTACGTTCTGGCACACTCGATTCGGCTCCGATGATGCACTCCTCGTTTGTTTTCCTGTTGCTTCGACATCTTCACGGCTATTTACTTTGCAACCCAAACGTGTGGATTCGAGCACCGCTTGAAGTACGTTCCCTGTGGATTGTTGTACTCAGCTTTTCAGCACTGAGAACCAAAGCACTTTCAACTACCCAATATCTCTCATCTCAACAGTTTGTGCAATATACAATTGCGGTTTTTCATCTCATCATCATCTTTTGCTCATTTTCGTCTTTTTTGGGTGGTAATAGTTTTATTACTACAAAGAGAGAGTTTTTTTCAAGAAAAGCGTGAAATTTATTTGCATTATGTTAGATAGTTTGTCTCGGAGGAGAGGTACCTGCAAGAAAAAGACAGTTTGGTCGTCCAGACTGAGAAGTATCCTTCATGCAGATGCCCTCCCATTCCAAAGTTTACGGGTTGAATTGCTCAGCTAGGGTACCCGTTCGAAAACTTTGTACGCTACTTATTTCATTGGATTATTGCAAAGGTGCACTTGAGGGCATGAATTCCATGGTGGAACTGCTAGTCACCGAAATCATTCAGTCTATGGAACAGACGTTGTTGGACGCTTGTAAATGCTCAGAAGTGCGTCAGCTGATGATCAGGATGGTTCTTTTTGATGAAACACCGCATCTCTTGAAGGTTTCGGGTCAAAGCGGAATAAACATACCTTTTGGCTCAGACAGTTTTGGGACGCCGTCCCAACCAACACAATGTGAAATTGCTCTGTAAGGTGCAGCTTCCTTCGAAATTTCGGCACACGGTAAGAAACTTATGTGGCTGGTCCCAGAGAATGTTAACCTGGAATTGTCTCAGAACGTTGTAATGACATTTTGCGCCCCAAGACGAGTTACGGCGCATAAAAATCATCCAGGAGCTAGAGATGTCCATTGAGGAAAAGGGCGAAGGAATGTCCGCCATTGAAGTCGCAGCCAATCGAGTGAAAGTGTTTAACGTTTTTCCTTCGATTATTCTGTGAATGTTTTATCGTAATTAACAAGTGCTGAGTAAAAATATCCTCAAATCCAATCATCTAAACAACTAGTGGCACACGCTATCCATGGTGGTAATATTCACTTTCTTCCGTGTAGGTTGGTCTATACAGAAATACGATGCAGGAGAGAACGCTCCCAAGAAGACCGCGATTTTGTCCGTTTCCATAGGCGCACTCCTTTTAGGGATGTGGGGAAGCACAGTATTGTGCTTCTGCTTCATCATCGTCATCGTCGACAGCACTTCAGTGTTCAACACCGACGCTTCGCTGCCGTACAACCCAAATTTTTAAAACCATTGTGAAAAGAATAAAGATGGATGGGGAAAATATTTAGTGCTAGCCTACCACAATCATTCCGAGGTCTACCGGAGACCTACCTCCAGACACCCATTCAGGCACTCCAAATAGAATCTGGTAATGAGAACAGTTACGCATTGAAGGCGATTTCTTTGATGCACGAAGCCGCTGACTGCGTGACTGGGCGTCATCATCATTCACAGCAAAATCAGATGAGAACACTGGTGCTTCATCGCCGTACATTCTTGTCAATTTATTTGAATAAAGCCCTATAATTGAAAGAAGAATTGGAGCAGGGAGGGGACCTAGAGCTAGCCTGCTACAAGCATCCGAGGCGCCTACACCTCCAACCATCATTCAAATAATCTGAATAGAACTTGACAGCATGAACGCTACTGACATCGGTTAGCCGGCATGTCTTTCCCAAGTACAGGAATTGAGCATGATTGATAAATCTTTGACGGTGCCAGTTATCAACTCGGCTAGACTGACTGATTAGTGTTTTCATACGTCGTCGCCAGGTCATAGACTGTCCACATCTCGGTCGACTCCACTCAGGACAAGGCTTGGTAAAAAGAGCCCTACGAGACAGACGCTTCCATGGAATGCGAAGTACATGCCCTGACCAAAGCACTCTATGACGTGTGATTAGGTCGTCCATCACACAAAGGTTGCTTCATCGCAAAACCATGTAGCCTACCTCATCATTGCTAACCTGATGTTCCAACCTGACCCAGCCAATGCTTCGCATTCTTCATGACGCGATTACTTTGGCCAACCGTAGGAGCCGATAATAGCGCACACGCCGCAGCCTCGAATACTAGTTCAGCGAATCGTCGAAGTTAATGATGTAATGTTTCCTCCTTTAATAAAGCGCCTTAGAAAGCTTACCTTGCTATCCATCTTGGTAGAAGACATTCTTCCTTAGGAAAACAGTTGCTTCTTAGAGCCACCCGAAGGTGTAGTACATACAATCTTACTGCGAATCACAACTGATGCTTGGTTTGGTTGCAGCATCATTCCCGACCTTAGCGTGTTTAGTTCCACAAAGAGAATCGCTTCAGCCACATTGTACTGGTCTAGAGTAGCCGGTACGTTTTAACTCGCGCACATTCCATACATGCGTAGCCGGCCCCACCACCCTACACCGGTATAGATTCACATAAACGCAGCCGCTTCCAAAGTACATCCGCACTGCTTTCAAACCTAAGGCGATGAGCCTACCAATGTTGCACCTATGCCGCTCATCTGAGAAGTCGAGTCCAATCTAGTTGAATCCTTTCGGGTTGCGCAGTTCTTACCATCGACGCAGTTCCATGGACTTTCAGGATTTCGGTGCCTTTGCGACTCAGTATCAAAATACCCCTATGTGCAACAGTTGCTACCAAAACTCAGTCGCATATTTACTGAAAAATTTACACGTGATGATCTCTTTTGGTAGCCATTGTGCGTTGTCTTGGGGGCAAAACATTACATGCCGTATTTCTTACAGCTTTTCCAATATACTTAATGTGACACAGATGCAAAAAATATTTTGAGACCCCAAGCGCTGTAGGAGTCTACTTGTTTGCATTACGAGTATGCGGGCTTCCATGAGGTAACAGAAAGAAAACCCGATCCATGTAGTTTGCTTTCTTGTCCGTGTTCGAAGGAGCATTTACACCTCTGACCTTTTGTTGAGTTAGGTGTCTGTCTCGCGAACAGATAAGCAACTCTCCCCTCACTTCAATTATAAATGTGTTCTTCAATACTTTCGCTGAGAGTAGTAAAGCGGATCGCGATGTTTTCGATTACTCCTATCTGGGCTTGAGTAAACTAATAGCATTTTGGTTCTCATGTTTCCTTCGGGTTGTATGACATATTTGCCGAACGGATTTTCTAACGGAATGATTTTTTAGTGCTAACATACTTCAATACTTTATCATTTCTGAGGCCTTCAGCTAAACCTAGTTTCGTCAACTACATGCAGTTTCTGGTATCTTGAACAGGTTCAAGACCAATTGTATCAATTCTTGGCGACGGAGTTTCTGGCCGATGTTGTTCGACACGGGTGCGTGAATAGAACGACTACTGTGTTCCAGTCTATCTATACGCTTAAATACTATTACGCCCTTGCAGATCCTCGCAAACGTAGTGGTTTCCAGTTGAAAACTCCAGGTAAGCAGAAAGTCTGTGTGACCGTTTGGTTTCTGGGTCATTCTTTTTCTCAATACCATTTCCTCAGACGTACATTCAGCTTACATTCAACCGGTATAAGCGTTTTCCAAGTACATTTGCGTGCAGAGTGTTGCATCAGGGTCCGACGACGGCTGAAGTTCTTTAGTCCCCGACGATTTCGCTTAGGCCTTCGTTTAAATGCAAATGCACTGTGGTTTACCCCTAGATGTGCAGTGATTCCCGTTTAGAGGGACCGACTTTGGGACCGATCAAAATCGTTCTCTTCCTGGTCACAAATAAGTTCTAAAACACTAATCACTGCTTGTTTGGTTATGCTTTGACTTCATCGACCTCGTTATAATCGTTTCACCAAAACGGTTTGATGGAGAGTGACGTTGAGTTTTGCTCTTATGGTAAAATTCTTGTCGGGTTTATTCACTTCGCCTGACAGATACGTGGGCGTCATATGCAACCTAAACTGACGGTTTCCATCCAGTGTGTAAGGCGTGGCTTTGCAAGGATTTTCCCACTATCCTTCTAATCAGGCTGCCCACATGCGGCCGAAAGAATCCCGTTATTTGCTATCCCAGCTTATTTCTGCCGATTGGTGCTCAATATCAGTTACTAGGCTGATGTGGCTTTTGTGGTTTAATAGATCTCAACGATAATGATTAAGTTTGCAGTTGCAACTCTTCTCTTAATATTGGCATCAGTATGGCGTGAAATCAACGTTAATTATGGTTCTCTCGTTTTTTCCAAGAACAATTGGGAGGGACTGCTTTCAGCAACGCAGCTCTTTTCCGAGTACATTCACTTTTAATCAGTATTAAGGCGGTGCGATCCCGTAAAATCAGTCAGATGTGAATGCTCGCTCCATTCACTTTTTGCGCACACGGCAGGCTGTTATGTCAATCTAGTCTGTTGAATGATAAAGTTGTTTTGATCCGCTCAGATGGTATTCATGTGTACACAATTCCGCTGGCGAAAACAAACCATACTAAGCAACAGTTATACAAGTTCATTTTTGTCTGTGAGTTGTTTCATGTGGAATGCTCCTTGTGAGGGTGTTCCAGTAGTAAGATGGGACCAAAGAAGATGGTTCTTTCATGTGAAGATTTCTTTCCAGATAGGGTTTCTTTAAATGGGAATCATTGTACTTTGTCTCCAGTCAGAACTTTTGCGCGAGGTATCCGCCGAACACATGTATTTATCAGTTTAGGGAGATTAATTTGTCTTCACTACAACCGGTCTGTTTGTCTATTCATCATTTGGCCTAAGTGTTTCTGTTGGCGTTATTATATATGGGAGAGAAATTAGTATTCTGAGCATCAACCGTTTCACTTATCGGGACTACAATTTGAGGTACCGGTTTCTAATGTGTCCCATCACAGACAACCTACCGCTTTCCAACACGAACGAGGTACTGAAATTACGTGCCAATCTTCTTGTGTATGTCAAACAACTGGTGGTCCGTCATGGCTCCATTCTGGATACCGAACTGCAAGCGCTGCTTAATTACCTACTAATTGTTCATGAGGTGAGTAGTCCCCGCTCCATTTTTTCGTCTCCCATATTCACTCGGTTATCGACCATCTTCTAACAGTCCTTTCTACAGGTTCCCTTACTTCTCAAAAGTTTTTTATCTTCCTTTTTAAGAACCAACAGTGTGAATGCTAGTTTCTTCATACTGTACAATTGGAAATGCCGGGGACTTGATGAGTATGGGTTCATGTGAGGATTGGTTACCTTCTACTCTTGGCTAATTGTAGCGTGTATCTCGAGCAAAACCCGACCCTGGATAAACTTTTTTATATCAGACCTACATGCTATGCTTTGTTCCATAGGTCAGCCGAGCAAGTACCGTAAAGTGCCATGTAGGTTCAGGGAAATGCGGCGAGGAATCTTTTGGAGGATGCACCTGGGAGTTCCATACTGGTAACGAATTTTGGTCTGCACGCCTGCTGGAGGAAGTGTATAATCGTCGTCTTTAGAGCCGTTGGGCTCAGAAAATTATTTTGTTCACTGAATCTGCTTTCAACTGTTCGTCATTTAGTCACGTTGATCTTAAGATCCTACAGTGATTAGGCCTGCCCGCTCAGGCTTACACCCTAAAACGGTTACGGTTGCGTGTGAACAGCTGTTTCAGCCCCGTGTGAGATTTGGGTGGGTGATCAAAGGCAGAGAGGCTGCCACACAAAAACACATACCGCTACACATCTGGACAACCAGGATATCTGGACAGTTACCGGATGTCACTCATCATAGTACTTCATTAGGCCGGCTTTTTCCTGAACGTAGGCTTCCCTTACACATGATCGTATCCTCCTCCACAGCTTAGTTTGGGCTGCGTGACATGACAAGTTTAACATGCGCGTGCGATTTGGACGATAACCTCGTTAGCCTAGATCCCCTAAATGCAAGCGCGCTGCTTGACACAATCTAAGCAAAGAAAGGCCACAAATATATGCTCTGTCTCTTTTCTGACGTGACTAATCTTGGTTTACAGATTCATGATTTGTATTGCTTTTCTTTTCCTATCCAGTGATATTCCTCAAAAACCAGAAGTAGTACTTCTCATTCGGTTTAATAATTTGGACTAAATCCAGATTTTTAATGTGTTGGAAGCACCCTTGTGGAGACGCAAACTCGGCTACGCATTAACACGATGGATTCTGTTGGTTTGTTTAGCATTCTTATTGAGCAGATACTGCTTTGTTCCGTTTTCAGACTTGTTTCACTTATGAGTTTTTTTCAAAACCAATAGGTTTATTCAAAACTTACTTTCTCCTCTGGCCCTCTGTTCATGTTTTTACAACCCACTACAGAAGCTGACACAATCCTATACTGTTACCAAAGCGTTCCAGGATATAATCTGTTGATTTTCGACTTCATCCATACACATTTTCTTATACGCTTTAGGATGAGAATTTGCACGATGTGCTGTATCTGATCACAACGTTGGCCATAGAGCAACCCTCACTGATGGGATCTGCTTTCATCCGAAATGACGGACTGCATGTGGTTTTCAAGCTCCTGGCTTCTGACGACGAACACATTCGGGTGTATGCCATCAAACTACTCGGTTTCCATACTCAACAGTGTAGATTATTGTGAGTTTAGTTCTCTTTCCTATTCCCTGTCGTATGTGTGACTTCTTAGCTTGACCTTGCAGTTTCGTTCGTTCCAATCGAACAATAAGGGAGATACCGCTAGGTGTTGTGTGGTTCCACAGTTCCTGATAATTTGTCGTTGCAATTGAAGTAGCAGCTGCACCAACACACTAGGCGCCGCCTATTCGAGTTTGTCCCATTTCCATGTTCATTAGTATTAGGCGATCGCTTCAGACGCGGATGTGAATGAAGGGCTCCCAAATGGTTGGTGCTCGACAATTTGCCCAGATCAGCTTGCCCACCTTGGTTAGCGACTTGAGTCGAACTTAGTTCTTACCCCTTTGCCATTACTGTTGGCGGCTGATTCCTTTCCATTCACATAGGTTCCCGAATAGCTTGCTGTCGAGACCGTTTGGTATGACCCGTTCTGTACAGCAGCTAATTTAACCCTACCTTATTTTCTCCATCCAATAGACGCAGTTAATTTTACAATACCTCTAATCATAGAAGACTTTTACGTAATGACCCTCTTCTGCTTCCCATACTTTGGCTAAGCTACTGGCTAGCGTTTCCAATTTTACGTATATGAATTTTCCACAGACGTACTTCCTCATGCCCGTCCTGAAAATTGTTTGTTCCAATTAATGGGTAATCTTTCATGACGCTGTCTTGCTGTAGAAAACGTGAAGATCCTATGGAGCGGTACCGTCTGTTCACCATGCTCGCCGATCAGCTGAGTCATTCCACACCAGCTATGTCGATGCTCACTTACAATGCGTTAATTGAGGTGAGGATAATTTTTACTATAATCCAAATTCGTGAAAATCCACGACCCTTTCTGTTTTATTTTGGGATGCTTTACTGTCAATATCTGGTACTCTTTGTTGAGATTATATCGGACTGTCTGCCATACATCTAACAGAATGTGCTGTCGACCGACTGCTTATTGTTGCGCACTATCGAGGATTATTGCGAGTCGCATCGCAATCTGCAGGTGTATTTTTATGAATCCCAGGTCCTAGTAAGAAGGTCGTAGATTGAGGGATTGTTTAAAATGAGTACCACTAGGCTCTTTCGATGGACGCTTTGTTCTCCTTCGTCAGGTCTGCTCTAGAATGCTAGCCGCAGACCCTTACCGAGAGTTGGGAGCATTGGACTGCCCCAGTGTGGCCTAATTCGCCTGCACACGCAACAAATCAGTACGTGATGTGTAGCAGGTAGACAACTATAGCACTCCGGAGAATTTCTCCCAAGATAGTCTACTCCGGTGTTCAGTTCGGTCACCTCCGGTTCCGTGAACCAGTTTAGCGTTTCCAAGAGTTATCAACTCAGGTTCAACTACAAGCCAGTTTATAGATAATTTTCTGGAACTCTCCCAAACTGAAGTTTCGAGGGCTAGCTTAATTTTGCTGGTAGTTTGAAGAGATTTTGAAATTATAATAGAAGTTTCGTCCTACAATGAGGCCAGTCTATGCTTAAGTGCCAAGAACCACTGCAGAACGGTACGCATGTCAGGAAGCTCCAGGTAGATTCGTACACGCGACAGCCCAGCCACGAGCGGCTGATCAGCATTGCAAATAACTCACACAGATTATAGTGTTGCTCCTCCGTCAAGCATGCAATTATTAGGCTAAAAGTCATCCGCTCTGACTTTACTGTACGCTTCTTGAGAAATTAGGATTTAAGCACTATGTGGCTGTGATAAGTGGTTCGATTCACTTGTGAGATCCTCGTTTTCTGCTTCAAACTAGATGGTATTGGAGCAAGAAGCACACATTCTTTGTTTCGTCCCACACTCTTGTCTGCCCACAAACCTGCTGGTAAACATAAGTACTTGGGTTCTCTGTATGCTCCGGGGCTAAACAGCGCTTTTTGGAAACAGGGCTATTCATTAGAAAGTGTATTTAGATGATTTGCATGTGTTCAGCTAAGAAAGTGGTGATGTAGCTCACCCGCATACCGGATAAGTTCATAGTAACGCACGAATATGGTAGCTTTTGGGCGTGCACGGCTTCCTCAAGAGCTATCTCATTCATTCCAGAGCATGGTGAGCCCCGAGTTCCCTGTAATTCGAGCACGCCAGTCTAAATGAATCTTCAATAGTAGTTATAGACAACGACGGATTGCCACTGGTGTTCAACAAGCCGCCCCAGTTCTCTAATGCTTGTGGCTCTTAGAGAATATTCCGTCCTAAGGAAAAACTGGCTGAGCTCTTGTATTTCGTGATCGATATAGCTCATTGGTTAAAGCGCGAGCTTACTGACCGGAAGGTCAGTATTGTTACTATTATTATTATCATTACTCCACCAAAGCTGCGGTCTAGTCGTGGAGTGTGGACCACAATCTCTCAGAATATCTGGAACTAGCTTGGGCGTCATTTTTGAATCTACCTTCGGTTACAGGGCATAACGTGATTTCAATAGACCCTTACCGAAACGGGGGTTCTGCGGGCCACGTGCCATAACCTCCTGTGCCCTTATTACACCCTGTTTGCCTGAGATTCGTCACACACTAAGCATGCTCACTAAGTTTCGAATCACACTGATAAACCCATATTATGCGGAGCTGAGGTGGTTATCGTTGAGCGCTGGGAAGCCGCACTGTGTTCAAATTAAATCTTGATCAAGTTGTTACCAATGTGGTGGCCAGTTCATAATT
Source organism: Opisthorchis felineus (assembly GCA_004794785.1). Classification (NCBI taxonomy): domain Eukaryota; kingdom Metazoa; phylum Platyhelminthes; class Trematoda; order Opisthorchiida; family Opisthorchiidae; genus Opisthorchis; species Opisthorchis felineus. The sequence continues at coordinate 1,139,306 of SJOL01009849.1, forward strand.
TTGTCAACATTAGACGCGAAGCTGTAAGTTACCACTTTTAACTGTTTATGTATGATGTTGTTTCCCACTATGTACTTGATAAGATCAAGCGCAATCAGTCCGAACAAAAATCATGTGCTCTATCTGCCTTTTATGCCGTGTAATCAGTTTAAAGATTAAGTTTAAAAAACGACGATATGAGATCAAGGGTGTCATAATCACCTTGAAGGCACGGTGAGTAAGTTGTCATTCTGAGCTCTAATTAGTCAGTTTGATGTTGGGGAGTGTGTAGCAGAAAATCAAAATCCAATTCACCGTGATTACCGAAATAAAGTAGGTGCACAAATCACGGGCTATCAACTAACACAAACAACCTGTTTTCGAATGACATAGAAAGCCTACCTACTCCGACAGTTACCTGAACTATGAATCCTCACAGTCACATACGTACCCACACACGCCCGCGTACATTTGGAAGCCTGGTAGATAGGGCCGAAGGGTTATGCACGGACCATTCGATATAGAAAGATCGACTTGACAGACCGAACAGCATGTTATTAGAAAACAAGTAACCTAGACGCCTCGGGATGACAAAGATACAACAGGAATATAGATGCTGCGCCTGGTTTGGTATGCTCCATAGAAGCGTGATCCCCGATGCCATCCGCAAACTCCTAAAAGCCTATGATGAGTACAGGTAATTTCCACATAGATATTAGCATGCAACGACACCTGGTACTGGAAATGGGTTTAACCGAACTGCAGCAGTTCAAAAATTGTCTGTCGAATTCACTGCCTGGGGTCAAGCAGTGCAGCTACTCTAGGCACAAATAACCGGACATCAACTGCATTCTGGATTTCCACGAATTAACAATCATGTTAAGGAAATTTGTGCGTGTATCTTCCATTGCACCACACACTCGGATTAGCAAACCGATTTTACGGGTGCACAACCACTACAGTCTGGCTTCAGGTCAAATAAAATAGAAAATAATCGCCCAGCAGTTTCTCGCTTTCGATGCATAGCTGCCTGGTCACCTTAAGGAAGCACGAGGGTTGCCAGGTTGCCCAAGCCCAAGCAGGAGCAATCGAGGTGCTGAGAATGGGTTCGAACCAGGTGCGAACCAGCAAGTTCGCACCTTAACCACTGACCTATCCCGAGCTCAGACCAAGTACGTAACGCCTGTGCCCAGAGAGAGTAGGATTCAACTTCCACCCCGCCCATATCAACCGCCTTGACGAAGTAGTCTGTCACCCGTCTAGGTTAGTTTGTGTTCGCAGTTCAGCATGCAACTCAAGGCAGCCGTAGACAGGATACCTCACGTGGCATAGGTGCGCGACCTAAACAGACATAGCCACCTCCTTTATCGTTCCAGCACCTGCTGCTTAGAACTGCAGTTAAAAAAAAACACGGCACACGCGCAGTTGCTAAAATCAGACCTAACTGCGGGAACTGACACCGACTGATTCGAATGACAGTTTACTTGGCGCTTATTCATTTTATGATTATCGGGTCTTTGAAAATACTCACTCGTGATAATTGGGAAGTCGGGACTAAAAAGGGTCACATGTCACATCGTGTTTTTTGTTTAAACTTTAAACCTGCAGAAACCAGCGTCAAGTGTTGTTTACCCTAGTTTCCGTTATAAACCATCTCTTTATCAGGTACTGCTGGATGACATTACCACGAAACCTCATTTAAGCCCCATGTCTCCGCTCCCAAAGGAGGCAACCATAAAAAATGCCAGTAAGTGATTTTTCGCGCATCTCAGGATGCATTCTTTTATTTTACTTTCAAATTTTGGAATACGTCTCACTTTCCTTAGTACTGTACTGATTCTCTGATATACTATATTATGGGCTATGTTTGTGATGACTTATTCGTTGCCCTTTTGTTCACGTTCCATCACTCGTGGACTGTGTTTGCAGTAATGCTCGTTCGAATGCTGATAAGTCCAGATTTAGTTCAATTAAACAAACTTACCGACCACGAGACCTATTAGATCGACAAGTGTGCATATTGGCTGCTTGATGCGTAATTTGCAAAGTCTCATTATGTTTGTTTGCAACGCGTGTGGATGTTCAACTTTTCTACGTAAGGTTTTCATTCGTCATTCGGCAAGAACTTATTGTTTTTGTACTGTATTCATGCCCTCGCAGTCTGTCGCTGAGTTTTCGACTGGTCCTCAAGGATAACTTCTAGTCAGCTCAGGTTGTTCTCAGACAACAACGGAACCTCAGTTGGTTAACCGATATGTGGAGCAGGTTGAAGTGAATGGGTCATTCACGCGAAAATAAAATCAACCTCTTTTTTGGTCTCTTTGTTTTTGTGTTCTTCTGTGTCACTTCAAATTGACTTGGAAGGCTCAGTATCTTCCCATGTTTGGACTCATTGTTTGTTAGTGTAGAGTCCATGTTGCTTCTAAAATACCCGATAAGTCGAAACATTTCTTGATCCGCTAAACGTTATCTCTAAATCGAAGGGATATCAGTTGAAATTTTCTGCCTGGTGCAGCAGTAGTCGTGACTTTTATTGATACACACATGTTTGTCGTAGCGTATCACAGTTCCCAAGGACGGTGACAGTGGTAATAGAGTCGTTTCTGTTCCTCGCTCCACCTTACAGATGTTTTACGCGTGATTTCGACCTTGATCCGCCGCTCTCCTGCCACTCCCGAACTGCAACTCATTAAGCAAACATTTCTACGACATTTGATTGCTCTGTGTGGTGAAAATGCTACGAACAGACGGTAGGTCTGGCCAACAGTTTTTTCCTCTTTCCTCGCCAGGTATTTGTATTATATGTTTCCACTTCACCTGTAGTGAACAGCTTTGATTCGCAACATCCGGGAGCCCACCATCCTAGTCACAGAAACCACATTAGTGAATACATTTTTTTTCTGTTGACAACAAAACGCTGTACACATCTCGGCGTCTTCAAAACTATAAGTAAATCAGTTAACAGTCCTTGTTCGTATTTTGCTGCACACCTATCTACGTTTTTCTGCTTGTTTTACTTCGGTGCTGTGAAACGCCTGAGTGGGCAACGCGGTGCACGCTCCCCATTGGGTCCAACGGTGGTTCATTTTCTTCTAAGCCTGTAGTTTCAGCGCCTTGGGTCCGCGCTCGGAGTCCTGGACTGGCAGTCAAGTTTTTCCAACCTCTTTTACACGTTATCGGTTGTCTGCACCTCCGCATCTTCCATTTCCGTCTAGTGCATGCAAGGCACAAGAAATGACAAATGTTGCGTTGATACGCCCATGATGTGAGCTAACCAACGCAGGACAATCCCAGCACCTTTCCAGTGCATCTTCATCGCATACTCGTTGTTGCAACCAGACGCGAAGTCGAAAATCTTCGAACACGTTTATTACAAATCGACCAGGTTTCGCAATCAAAAAGTATTATCGCATGCTTAGTAGTTCTGTAGACATCCTTTAAGTTAGGGGTTTTTACCGCATCGTCGCCAGGGATACTTCGGGTTGATACATGCATATCTAGCATTCACGATCTGTACTGAGGCCCCTTAAATTCTTCTGCCAGATGCAATGCAATTCACTTGGTGAACAAGTTAGCTGCCAATTGTGACTATGGGTTATGGATCCTGTCAGTATTGAGAGCTCACTGTGAAGTTGTGTCGTCCAGACAGTATCCAATGCCGAGACACCTCGATCGTTAAGCGGTTCATGTACTACAACGGCGGTTTTGCTCACCAGATCGATGTCGTCGAAGTACCCCCACCGGTGTTAAACGGCCAACAAATTCAGGTCTTCAACTAGCATGATGGCGTTAAACCGGGGTATGCGGCAATTTAGCTCTTCTGGTAGTTGATGTAAAAGATCCTTGATCATACAACGGCCAGTTTTTAGCAGAAACGACAAAGCGTTTAGTAGCGCGTGTTGATTGCAACGCTGGCTACCTAAGTCATGGCGCATAGACGACTATCGATTGAGATACATTCTAAAGAGGCTTATCTATTTTGTCCGAGCAGATGGCTACTTCTGTTTGATCGACACTGTGGCGGATCTCCGGAGAAACGTACATTATACTTGATGAAAGAACCTGAGCCTTAGAGCAAGTTCATTTTCGGGTTATCCTTTTGTAGAAACGTCTCAGCGAGCCAACATAAATCAACGTTTTAGGTCCCCAAAGTTTCTGACAGGTGATTCTGCCGATCTACGTACATTAGAACTGGCATGGTTGAAAGTTACGCGAAAGCGAAACAATGAAATATCGGTTGCAAGACGTTGCTTACAATCAGTAGGTGTAGATTGTGGCAGTAACTGTTTCGAACTTGTGTTACAGAAGGCTAGAATGCACAGACGACAAGACCAAATCTACATTTGGTGGCTATCAACGTAAGATGGAGAGGGAGATTCTTTGGTGAAAGCATTGTGCACATAAAGTGTAGACGAGTTTCGATGTGAAACTGGATACCACAGCGCCAGCTACTGCGTGACCTGAGCATGTCAAGGCCGTCTGTTACTCCAACCTCGTAGATAGTATGAATAAATACGATTAAGCATAAGCTTTTTAAGCTCTTCGTGCTCAAAAGAGCTCAGGTCTTGCACTGCCCCTCCTGATTCTTTTCCGTCGGGGCAGATTTCACTGGCCAGGTAATCGATCACCAGATACAAAGGACGTGACCGTATCAGCTCCTTGACTTTTTGCCGAGCAGCACTAACTCGCTGTTCTCACGACAAATGTGCAGTACTCGGGGATTAAGTGTGAGTTGCCGAACTCACAGCGACTGTCTCACATGTTTAAAGCAGTACTGGCGTACTGCAGTGTTGTAGGCAGTGTTACATCGTCGTCAAAGGTGCGTTGATTTAATCGTCGGCTGTCCACTTTTCCACTTACTTTGTCTTGGAGCAGTTCAAAATGAAAAACACGGAGGGAGCATGTCATGCGGCACTTTAAATCCGGCCTTAGAGCTTTTAAAAAATTCAGATATCGTTGGGCATATCGGCTTTCCGAATCAGCAGACGATGGTGCAGAACCGTTCACATAATTTTCTGGCTACTTATTATCATTCTGATCCGAGTGGACGATGTAAACATCACAAGCAGAGCGCAGCAAAGTACAAGGAGAACGAACGCCGCCCTGAAACGTAATCACATGATGGTTATTTTTCTTCGTCTATGATGGGAGGGTTATTTGCTAATTCGAATAAACCATGTGGATAATGACCAAATGCCTCCTTTGTGAGTTCAATACAAGCGTACCCTTCAACCAAGGTATTTCGTCCTCTCAGTTAGGCCAGCCCATGCTGAAAGGCCGGGAGGCACTGTACAGCTGTTTTATTCTGATTTGGAATCATCATCACATCTCACTAACCTCTGAGATGATTCGAACCGGCGATCTCCCAATCAGTAGTTGAGGAGCCGCTCGTCAGCGATGTGAGTAACTCTCATTGAAACAATATATCGCCATCCTTCCTCCCGTCACGAAATTCACATTACGTGGTCACGTATTGACTGGTTCCTCCAATGATGACTTATTATATGGAAGATTCACTCGTCGTGTGTATCTTTCCTCCCTGTGAGATACCTATGGATTGACTTCACTTACAGAACGAAACCTCTTTGGGAAGTCTCCAGATCTTCTCATACTACTAGTCGTTTGCGCGCGTCATTTTCATCACACCTCAGTAACATAACCTAGGGATTCTGTACAAGTGAACCAATTTCTATTCAAGTCATCATTTGCACTCATTGCCGACACACAAAAACCATCCTTACCCTCACCAAGCACATGAGTACCGGAATATCAGAGGTAAACATCAGTATCCCATCGCCGTACTACTGTAAATAGTGGCTTACGAACAACCTTATGAGAAAAACTACTGGAATTGCAAGGTAGCTATGTCTCGTGATCGGTACTTCAGACATTGTTAGGGAGTATTGACTTGGGTTTGATGATCATTACGGCATTCAGGTGTACATCCACATGATAATGATAATCGGTACCAGTTGTAACAGGAGCGATTTGTTACATGTGTATATACCCCCCATACAAGAAAAATCGTCTCCGTACATTGAAATCTGGTGTAGTTGTGGAATTAGTAGGACGCGTAAAGTTGTCAGGCTTCAGTAACATCCAATCAAGTGGAGGCAAACGTAATTACATAGAGCTTAGCTGGAATGTGGTACTCCGGTATGGTATTCTATTCTTTCGTGTCTCGCCAGTTGTGCGAACGTATAAACGCACGGATGTGAATGAGCTTCTATCAGTAGTATGTGACCTCATCACGCTGACAATGCAGCTCGAACGAACGGTGATAGCTTGCTTAATAGACCAAACCTCCATGCGGAGGGCCTAAAGTCAAGACGCAAATGGCGTTGTACTTAACCCGCATTCAGTTGCTTCTAAAAATCCTTGAAAAACGACTGCCCCTGGCATCCAAAACGTCTGATTGCAACGTATCCCACTACACTCTGTTCCAACTTTAAGCTCTCCATATTACAATCCACGTGTAGCTGTGTTTGTTTGATACCAGCTGAGCCGAGCCACGTCCGGAATTTCAAACCCCTATATGCTGACCTTCAATTATGGTGTCTATACTCATTCACCTTTTCCGCAGCGTGAAATTATGCGCCAGCTTTCCTTCTCCAGGAAAATCAGTGAGTATCTACTGCGAATTTCCTGCTTATTCTTTTACTATCTTCTCCGCGATTTGTCTTCGCACCCAATTACTCGCGAGTTCCCCATGCCACTCACGGTCTACAGCAATTGTGATTCCTCGTCCACATGGAAATCAGCCTAGTAACGTAGTACTATACAGCCTGGGATGAGGACACTGTGCGTTTGCTGCTCACTCTTACAGACTTTCTCAGCATTCATCTAGCAGAAGTTTGTGTTCCGAATTCCAACTCTGTAGCCCAAGCATTACTTCAAGAGTGGTGCTTATTCGTATACTTTTGCCACCCACCTGTAATGTTGCAAATGCCAGCGGACTGGAACTACGGTTTATTTATTCGAACCTGTTGACTCGTGTTTCTAGACGGGACCCAGCCAGAGCAGCGCACTAAGTTTCCCAATCGGCATGAAACAAAGATGGATGGATACTGATAATTACTTATGCTTATTAATATTGGATACTAAACTTGCGCATTGGTTTCACTCCCCTTGTGATATCTCAGGACACTGTTGCAGCTTTCTTTGTGGCAAGACTGTATCTTCCAGCTTACTCCATTCTATCCGGCTTCGGAGAATGAGGCAGTGTTATTGGCTTGTGTTATGAAAATCCTACGTGTCCTTCTGTTCCACGCTATCCGTTATGAACGTGACGGATGGCGTGTATGGATCGATACATTGGCTTTGCTCCATTTGTGGCTGGAAAAGACGAAAAAACAGGTGGATCTTGTAGACGAGGTAAGCGTTCAAGGATTACGATATATTAATAATAATGTAATAATCGTTCAGCTGTAACACTCTTTCGGTGCCTATCTGCCATGCCATGCGATGTATTACTATGCACCCTTCGAGCAAACAAACCCACCGAGTAGACCGCCTTTGAGGCACTGAATTTTTCCTCGTTGTACTCTCATTCGATGAAACAACCTTCGGAACCGAAATGGAAAATAAATAGATAAAAACAATTGTTGAGCTGTAGAACCCTTTCGGTGCCTAGCTGCCATGCCACTCGAAGGAAGCACGAGGCCTGGGATACTGCCAGGTTGCCCAAGCATAGACAGGAGAAGTCGAGATGCAGAGGTCGGGTTCGAACCACGGACCTTCCGCTCAGTAAATCCACGCTCTAACCACGAGTATTTTCTTGTTCCCGTAACAGTTGATTTACTCCCCGGCTTGGAAAACAGACATTGAAACTGTCCCATGTCATTGACTCCCGTTTATATGTAGACTATCACTTTAATCAGTGCACGGCAAAGGCTTTACTGATACACTAACCCGCCACATCAGTGAACCATTCTTGACAGTTTGTTTCGGCTTGACCGGAAATTTATATGTGGAGTGGTTTCGTAACAGTGTGGCGATTGAAGTTAATAGAACCGAAAAATGGGGGTAGTAATGTGTCCAAAATCACTAGTTATCGGGTTACCAACAATTAACATTGCTTTCATTGTTACACAAGAATGCGTTTTCATTTTTTTTTGTCGGTTTTTATTCGACTGGAGGAAAAAAATGATAGTTCATGTTGACCTATTTAATGGGGGCGGATTATTCTCGTACAGGTACGTGTTTCACCAGTGTAGTGCAGTGCTGTTGAATATATGTTGCATCCACATCGGACGAAATAGAATGATGTTGAATATACCCGGATACAGGTGGAGCTTTATTACCCCGGTGAAAAAGGTGTGCGATACCATTCTCGTTGGTTACCCACAAGGAAATAACCAGCTAAGGAGACATTGTCGAACCCCTCTGAGGTGTTTAATTGTGAGGGAGTACTATACAATGCTTTTTTGCTCTTATATGCCCTCAGTATTGCAGATCTTTTGTTAGCGATTTCAGTTCTTTTGGGAGTTACCGCAGTAATTCATCCGTCGATCGCAGTCCCCGCCATTGCCGTAGATGCCAGCGATAAAATACCGCTCACCTGTGTTTACATCAAGTAGCTGCATGATATGCCTTAGTTGCTGTCTCCACAAGGCCTTGTTTAGCTTCCCCTTCTGTGTAGGTCGGTTCTAAGGAGTTTGACCTACTGATTTCTGGACTTCTTATCTTCCCCCTAGCTTACGTCCGCTGAGGGAACTCCTAAAAGATTGGTTGGAACCGCAGCTCCCGATGCAGCCTTAACTGATGCTGGACTGGACTTAGCTAATCCGACTGCTCGCCAAGTGATTAACCAGCTAGCTACATCTGGTGACTCGGAGGTCTCACAATCTTCTTCTGTGTCAAACTCATCTCCCCCAGCTCCGAATGGTTCTGTGGCACATGATGATGGGGAACTGATACGCCCCGAACAACAATCGCGTACACGTAGGTTTTGTTCTCAAAGATTTATTCTCCTTACACGCGTCGTTCATCTGTGCGTGTCTACTTTTTAGTAGCTTGCTAACCTACGGATTTCGTACTGCTTTCGAACACTTAGTTTCTAACCACCTTCTTCTGGAGGATCAGGTTGTTCGCATGATCTATCATGAAAAGCTCCGAGGAGGTTGCATTGCCGTTAGATCAGGATGCAGAACCCTCTCGTTTATTTATATCCCGGTTCTTTAAGTCCTGTCATGTGATGATGCAAGTAGTGAAAACCGTTATAGTCACTTTCGGATTCGATGGAAGTGAACTTAACCCATCAGTTTATTCGTATTTGCCGTACTCACAAGTGTCCCCAACCACCGAGTAGTGCCAAATTCAAGCTTGTGGGGTGGTTGGGCCACTTAGTGGACCCCGATAATGACTAAGCAGATCGTTCCTTGTCATCTGCAATTTTTTGGCTAAGTGTGTCGGTTTATTATTCGACTTTACTCTCAGTGAACCTCCACAGAGAAGGCTTTATACTCACTAGTTTACACAGTCTTTCTACTGTCCAGATGTCTACACAAACGTGTTACACCTCTTTCGGAGTGAATACTCTCGACCGCACCTGGATTTGAACTCCAATAATCTGCCCTACAGTCCAAACTCGTTTAACCGCTATTGAGCAAGCATGCGCTGTACGCGTCCGTGTTATCCTCTCCGAACAGTTGAATTGTTAAGTGTGATGAGCCAAAAACAAGATGAAACTAGTACTATGCCATGTGCGGAGTTTGAGCAGTCGTCCCGTGCCATTCATAGTACAGCTTTTTCCGAACTTAACTAATGTGTATAGTCTGCTGAGCAATCCAATAGCTCTCCTGATTGGCGCGACCGACACGGCCCTCCTGTCAGGTAGCAAACAATAAAACTCAGATACTACCCAATTACGAGCGGACTCAAACTGCCACTCGGATGCGACTGCCTGTTCAAACGATACAAGTCAAGTTCCTCCATGTGCACTGATTATACGCGCCTCACTGGTGCACCAGAATACTCGAGTTGAAATCCCACCAACGGTAACAATGTTCAGGACCGTCAAAGTGAATTAGCAAGAACGACTACGCCAGGATAGTGTGTAGTCCGTTCGGATATGAGTTCCGTGAACGGCTTTTCAGTAAACCACACTTATACCCACAAACCCGATTGTCTTAGATACACTCTTTTATGCTCAAATGTCCCAACTTTCAACTATTTCTATTTATTTATGGGCACAATTTTCATTTTCTTCCCACGCACCTTTGTAGAGTATTCATGTGAAAACTATCACGTTTTGTTTAGTGGCTCCTCCATATTCAATGACTGTTTTGATAAAATGGGACGTTTAGATCTACCGCATATAGGCTATCTGTTGTGTGCAATTTAGGTGGTACTTCTTAACATCTTTGTCATATAAGCTGGTTAGTTACTCCTGAAATCCAATTCCAGACTGGGACTTAGCTTACGTTCACTTCCTCTCTTTCACTTACTGTGCATCATTTCAGTAACCATGATATCCTATCGTTTAAATCTAGATGATCTCCCACAAACCCCAAATTCATCGAAACCACGAAAATCCGTGACCGAGCGTTTTCTGGGTCAGTTCAGGTGGTCCCACTTGCATCAGTTACTGTTGGATGATCTCCTAAGTTCGATTGAAGAGGAATTGGGGTGAGTGTTTCATCACGGGAGTAGCTTTTTCTATGGTTGTCTTATAGGTTTTGGGGACTAGCTAACAGTTTCATGGGAAATGCATAGGCGTACAACTGGCTGACCTGTGCCGGAATCAAACTGCTCTGTTTTCGTTAGCTCTGCATCCTATCGTCCGTGACCTCGTCTGTATTCAAATTAGTTCATCCCGTTTACGCCTCAACCAACTGGACCTCCTTAAGAGAAGCTTGTTGTACAATGGGAGCAATCTAGTACGCATTTTCCCATGAGATATGGCCCTAGTTGTTTCTGTCCATGTATTATTTGACAGCAAAAAACAAAACAAATTGACCCCATATTCTGTGTGTTAATTTCCAATATTAGTTGTGATGGTGGTGGTTGGGTTACCCTCACGCACTTGTTGCTCCACACACCTTGACAGTTTCCAAAAAGACTGAGAAACGTTGAGTATTTGTAATTGTACTTGTTTTACTTTGCGGGTGTTATTTTGGCGCAGGTGTGGAGATGACAATTGACATCTACAGTGGACGTTGTGTTATGAAATTTCCGTTGATGATCAGCTCGCGACCATTACTTTTGCGTGCCTGCTAGTGAATCCCACCCCTTATCGTATTCAACCGAGTTCGGCATCATCCGCCATCTTTTCCCTATGCTTGCAGCCTAGTTTCATCAAAAAATGTGCCCTATCAAGATGGCTATTCAATCAACGCAGTACGGTCTCCAAAGCACGGATTCACGGGCGATGATCAATCTCCTTCCTCCTTTGCGGGCGAATTCATTGGAGTATCTTTGGATGCGACAGATAGTGGCGCCCAACTGGAAAATCGTGCGTTAACCGTTCTATACGACCCGCCGAATAACTCGTTTGCTATTAACCTTATCAACGTTCTGGCTGACTGTACTGACGTTCTAGTGAGTGCCAGTGGTGGCCTTCTACCGCTGTTGGCTGCGGCCACTTCACCTACGGTATGTCCATCGTCCTCATGCTTTAATCGTTGAAACATTGGTTGTAACTACTGGTCCTTGTAACTTGTTCATACCGATCACTGGAACGCCCAAATCCTTTTCTACTTAGGCGTAAAATTTGGGCTTGGAAGCTGCTCACTCATGTAGATGGTCTGTCAGAATGTCGCAACTAGTTATTTGTCCAATCCCAATACACCAACCTGATCATTCCTAGCAAGGACGAAAAGCCCTACGTAACTGACTTTTTCGAGATCCGACCACTTATCTTCTACCGTCATTTTTCTGCCTCCTTGCCTTCTTTGTACTCCGGCGAAAACTATGCAAAGGTGAATTACTCGAATATCCCGGTTATCACGTCACTGCAATGGCGGACCTGTGCGCTGCCCCCACCGAAGAAAAGTGCACCATAAGAATCCTACAAACTCTTGCTCAGGTCCGTCCAGTAGATTAAGCTCATCGACACCTCAGTGTGGATACTAACAGATCTTCATCTACGTTCGTACTCCTCATTGACGCACGATCCAACCTACTGTTCGTTTCAATCAAGGCCATTGGCAAGGGGCTGTGGCCCACCTGCACGGTGCGCAAACGACACAAAAACAATCGCTCAGTTGCAACACATGTGGTGTGCAAACTATACTGCGTTTGTAGCGCAACACTATTCTCACACATCACTCTCCACTAGGACCTATATCCATTGGATATCACGTTGCTTGGATTCCACGTCCTGGGACATATCCTGCCGGACAGTTTTGCTGGAACCATTCTCCCTGTTTAGATTGATGAAAATGCTGTCGAAATATGCATCGGATCATCCCACACGTCTTCAATAACCATGTCCTTTTTTCAGAAATTACCCTGTAGGATTGAATGGCAATGCACAGATTTGTTGCTTCCTTGAAACCCTCAATGGTATTATCTTTTGTCAGTACCACAGGGACTTCGAGCGAGGCAACTCCCATTATCCAGCCGTGCACCCCTTTGTAACCTGATCCAAGCTAATAACTTTAAAGTGCGGACAGTTAGCCTTTTGAGCTTTGAAAGAAGTTCAAATCCTACACACCTCTTGGGCTGTCCTTCGTCGGACGGAAGTATCGAAGTTGTAGTGATCCGTTTCGTAATTATCATAACCGTAGTGCGGCTCCTTGACTATCGCCTGATTTCGTCTTTTATCGGTTGCGATACCGTTTGCTTAAAAAAGCTTTTTTACGAATTTCGTTGACAGTCGTTATCATGTGAGCAACCATTCCAAGACTCGTGTTTGTACTCACTTATTAGCAGTTTCTTCTCTTTTTCAGGGTGAAATTGGTGTTTTTGAGTCGGTCGATAGTATCTCCATGAGTGACAGCATGACGTTCATCCTTCGAACAGCCTTCATCGTTGATCTATGCCTTTTGCACACCGACTTGGGGATTGTTGAAAAGCAGCGAAATATGGCATCTGGATCTATCGTGCGCCAATTTGCAAGGCTTTGTAAGTAGAAGTGTATGCGAAGTTCTTATTAACGAAGCATGGTTTATTCAAGGGAGTTTCGTAACTTGTTTTTCTGGCTGGCAGTTACTCCGTCCTTTATCCTGTTCCTCCAATGGCTTGACAAGAATGCATCCGTTGACTTGATTAAACTTTCATACGGCACCTTTCCTGGCTGTCCCGGAATCATCTCTAAATATCATTTCATGACTGAGACCGAAACAGGGCGAAATATGAAAGTGGGTAACGGAAAAGCGCTTCAAAAACCCAGATACATTCGTTCGAAAATTAAGTTTGCTTCAGGGGGAGACTCAACGGAATCCCTCTTTTATGATATTCCGAAAAACAACCTTTACAGCCTAGCGCCGCCACCACCGACGCCATTCTACCAAAGAGACCACTAGAACAGAGAAAGCATCTGGTACCGAACTTCGTGGACAAACCTTGAATATAATGAAATATCTCTTTAGGTAACCATTTTCTGGGTTCTTCAACGTTCTTTTCTTTATACCAGTGTCCTATTCTGTCTGGAACCACACCCTGACTTCAATCGGATGCAGCGCAACCAAAGTCATCTGAGTTTGAACGAAAATTTCTAGGCTGATGTTTCACTTGTCGAACCAAAGGTGGTAGTGTAGTCCTTTTGAGGGTAGTATTTTTGGCCGGCTACCTGATTAACTAGCCTTCCGTATTTAACATCCCTTATCCACACTTTAAATGCAGCCGTAGTGCGAAACACTGCCGTCGGTTGACTTTTCGTGACTGGCTGATTTTGTGTCGGAAACTCTCTTGCAATTCCTAAGTTTCTTTGACAGATTTGGATAACTTTATCTTATACCTTGGGGCGCAACACCTCGGTCCAACTGGAAAAGCAGAGGTATCAGTTTCAGGCGTTGTTTGTCGTCGTCCATTAAGTTCACCTTCATTTGGATCACCATCTTTGTTAGGTTGTTCCAGCGGATATACATTAAGTCCTTCAACCTAAACTGGAACCCATTACACCTGTCATCGAACCTTTTACGTATCATTACCACCGATTTTTCTTCATACCCCGATTTATTCCCTCAGTTTTCCAATTTACCCAAGGGTCTCGTCTAAAACATTCATGTACATATTGACCATTATGGAGAACGTTAAGTTCGTTGAATCCAGTTGGGTTTCATTACCTCTGGATACTGGTCAAAACAAATTTGTATGTCAAAAAATATTGAATTGTTCCGAGTTTCTCGATTTTTACCACAAGCCACTACCCACAAACCCTGCACCTCGACCAGAGCCAAACGCTTCGTGCACTATCGGTGGTTTTGGCCACCAATCTACTGTCAGCGAAGGTGTAAGCCGACCGATCGGTCGTCACACGTAGGCAAAATCCAGCTCTCTTCGATTCTTTTTCACTTTTTTTCCAAAACACCGTATTGTCTATTAACAGTGCTGTTTTCGGCTTCGCCGCACCTATGATTTGTGTTTTCCCGGCAGATCTCACTGCGACCGTTCGAAACTGTCTGGAATCACGATTTCTCCACCTGCAGCCGTCACATCAATTGGTCCTTCAACTTAAGTCTTTCACTTTTGACCGTGACACTACTCGATTTGTCTCGTTAACCACCAGTGATGCAGAGCCACACTCACTCAAACATACCAAAGCACGTTCAGACTCTAGCAGTCCGACTGGATCCACTGAAACGGAACCTACTGGCGAACATACCATCGATCACCGGTTCCAGTGTCCACAACTTCTTGCAAATATTCTCCAACCGGCATTTGAAATCGAGCTAGAGAGCATGGCTATTCGCCTACTTTGCTTGACACAACTGATGGAAACGCATGCCTTCCGATCAAATTCACGTCTTGGTTTCTGTGCTTTCCCCTGGCGGTCTATCAACTCTCTGTCGGCGCACCAACTTTATCGACTTCACGAGCTAAAACAGCAGCATGACGCGAAGATTGTCCACATGCCTAAGGAAATTCAGCGTTTAGTGTATTCGCTACGCCCTACACTGAATTATCCACTGGTACTAGTGAGTTTAAGACTCAACGTTTGTGTTACGAAATTCCTTGTATTCGTTTGTTATGTACACTGTAGGCCAAAGAAATAAAGATTTTCTATTGATGTTGATTAGACGCCACACAGAAACTATCGAAAAATCTCTGTTTTCGTAGCCTGTATTTGTTGCTTGTTTGTGGATGTGCGTCGGAATTTCATTCCACTGAGTAGCATCTAGAGCTAGTGATCATGTCGGGAGTAGGGCTACCTGCATATTTCCCATCAGATGTTTTCCCATTTCGATGAAAAAGTTAGCTTGGTGATGAGACCGACTTAACTGCCTCATCACACACACGGGTTGCCTGAATGATCTCAGTCTCTGAATCACTGTGGAAGACTCGTCAAAGTGTTCGCTAGTGGTATTCAGGTATCTTCTGCTTCCGATTCACTGGACAGACTTGGCTATTACCGTACATATTTGCTAGGTGGGGCACGCTGCGCGGTAGGTAAGCTGGAATAACACCCGTTTGATTCCGGTTTTGACTTTTCTCGTTCGTATTATGTTTCTTGAGCTTAATACCGTAAACTTACTTGTCTCTATCTATTTCTCAACTCTGATGATGTTTCCGTTGAATTTCTGTCTGTTATGCGTTGAGGCTGATCAAGTGGTGGAATTATTCAGGTTGTCATTGAACATTACAGGGATTGATCACATATGGCTTCATCCTTGCTGTGGACTCGCTCGCTTTCAGCTGCCGCTTTACTAAAGATTGCTGCACAAGCTTTAAACGATTTCCATTTTTGGGGCTTTCACACCGAATACTTTCAAGTTATACAATTAAGCAAGGTATATTGCTTTCTCATTGAAGCGTATCACCATACTGAGCGTATGTCGTCGTCGGGGCTCTCCTGTCAGTCCAATAAGAGCTGCTTTTCAATCACCTTTGTGAATGGCTTCAACTCTTCGTCGGTCTATCATGCTCGGATTTGTTATAGGTATTCTGCTTACTGTCATGCGAGGAATCCACCGGTAACTATCGTCCTTTAGTGACACATCCGACCCCTGTGTTGGACGGTCTGCGGAACAGTGTTGAATTGCACTAGTTGACCGGAAAAGATGTGCGGGACTATTCTTTCCACCATTACTTCAGTATAATAGTCCGGAGTAATTTCTGATCCATGCAAACAAAGCACGTGGTACAAAACGCTTCCCAACTGGATGACCAGTGACACCAGTGCTTAAAATTTCGTTTTTATGCACCTGCAGATAAATCTCACGTGCTTGCTGACTGAGTCTTCAAGCTCCCACTACATATTTTGACGGATCCCTGTGTGTGACTTGGCATCCGACAAATACGACGCAGTGTGTGGCAACTTTTCTTGCACGTTTTCACGTCTTGCCTGGAATTTTACCCACTGTATTCATTTTTGTGCATCCTTTCAGGACCAGTCTTTTCTCAAAGGTGTAATTCAACCACTCCACGACCCTCAAAGTTTGCTACAACCACGTGATCTGAATCGCCTTCAGGGCATCATATTCAAGAGCGAAGTAAGACTCCTCAGTTTATTTCAGGTCCCTTAGTAGAGTACTGCTTTTACATTTCGTTTTATCTCATAGAACAGTAGGTAGGACTTTTGGGAGTAAGTACAAGGTAACCAGGCCTGCTTGGTAGGCCGCTTTACCCAACCCAAGCTTAATGTGATATCTGTGGATAGAGGAAACCCCGTCAAAAGTTATTTTAATGCATTCGCTCAACCTGTGTATTACCGCTTCCTCCTCAGGAAATGAACAAAGTGCCGGAATTCTTAGCCATGGCGATTGCGTACTTTGTGTCCGCCCTCATGGTCGCCAAATATCGTGATGTGCTGGAACCGAATTTGGACGTCTTTGGCGCTGTTCCCTCTGGCCGGTTTGCTTCCACACAGTCATCCGAAAGCTCTCGACACCCTTCAGCGCAAAATGTCGTGACCCCTTCCCCTAGCACGTATGATGTTGCAGCCAACAGTAGTCAGTCCATCCCGGACACGACTACAACTGAAGTCGATGAATCGGAAGATGGTAATCAAGATAAGATTGCTTATACAGCTCTTTTTGTTTCCTCTTCATGATCCATTCATTCGT
This sequence comes from Opisthorchis felineus, assembly GCA_004794785.1. Lineage (NCBI taxonomy): Eukaryota > Metazoa > Platyhelminthes > Trematoda > Opisthorchiida > Opisthorchiidae > Opisthorchis > Opisthorchis felineus. Next base: position 1,156,456 of record SJOL01009849.1, read on the forward strand.
AAAAGGGTTACAAACCGTAATGAGTCGATTCCTATTGTTCTTTCGTCTCTAACTCTGTAACAAGAAAAGATTTCCGTTTCTTTATTGGGCCTACTTTCGCCCGAATTTCTCTGCTTTCGTTTCTCTCAACTGCGTCTGAGGTTTGAATAGTAAGGGCGATGTTTGCTCTGCTAGAGCGGTATGTTCTGCACTACTTTTGTCACTTGGCTTGTTCTCACCTTTTTTCAGATACCACTTACTCAACACAAAAGACAACGAGTGATAATATATCCCAAGATACGACCAGCACTCACTCGAGCCGTGGGGAGGATGTGTTGATATCCAAACTAAATACGGTTCTCACTTCGGCTGCCATCTTTCTTCGTGATCTGTTGACAGATTTTTTCAATCACTTTTCGAAGCAGCTGCTTGGATCTCACGGTCAAACTCTGCTCACCACCGGATTGTCGAGCATACGAGAGGATCAGTCAGCTGTCGGTCTCGTTATGTTGTTGTGCTCACAGGTAGGTCCAGAACGTGCTTCGATTTCGCTGAACTAGTCATTACAAGAAGCAGCTACACTTCTTTTCGCTGATGATAGACTATGACTGTCACACCTGTTTTTTTATTAAGAATGGTGTCGTCGATCTATTGGTCTCATGTGCACCGATCTGAGCGTTTGATTGCCACGACGTAGCAGAAAGGCTCTGTACTGTTTGAGATTTCATCCTAACAAAGCTGCGAGCAACTGTTTGTGGGTGGGCTAACTGTATCTGAATTCACACTGGTTAACGTATACGTCTACGTTATACTAGGCGATTGCTACCTTTCTCCATGTTGGTTCGTGCCAATGTTCAGGGTTTTCCAGAGCTTCGACAACGACGGCCTAGCGAAATCCGTCTACAACCTTTCCCCAGCACATGGAAATCCAACGATCTTTGGGCCGATAATGCAAGCCACAAAAATGTATACGTTACCTAGACAAATGAAAGGGGAGAAACGTCCGTTGTCGTTTTCCGCAAGTGAATTCTCGTTCTGGCAATCCAGGCGGATCACATTCATTGTTTCCGCTGATAACATCCCTAACGATATTCCCTTGGTCACGCTGTTCAAGTAAGCAAATCGAAATTGCATGAGAGACCTTGCGAAAGCGAACAGCCTGTGATGCGACAACTAGCTTTGCTTTTAATCAACTCAAAGTCTTTATGAAATCACAAATTATGTAGAAATGAATTATTTCTACAGTTCCTACCACTCATTTTCAACCTACTTAGTTCCGTGCACGTAATCCGGTGTATGATCCAAGGTTGTTCTCCCTTCAAAGTTGTCTAGCTTTCATTCTTTCGTGTAAGTACGTAGAACTCGTTGAGCTACATGTCTTCAAATCTTTAAAAACATTCCTTTTTAATACTCGGATGAGCACACAGCAAACCTTTGAGATGTTTATGCATTTAGATTGACGGACATTGCACTCTGACATTCGGAGAATACTTGGACTGTCAGTTAGACAAAAACCTCGATCACATAATGAGTAACATGAATGCCGCGTGCCTCAGACGAAATGAAACTTTTTATATTAAAAGCTTGAGCCTGCGAATTGACGGCCTCCGTTTCTTCCGAAGACCTGACTCGCAGTTTAGGAATCATTGATCTACAGTGTTACAAAAGGTAACAGTTGTCCCTGAATAGTGAATGAACAGAAACGACATGGGTCAGTTCTGATTAACAGCCACCAACGCGTTGGCCAACGGAAATCCAGTAAACCAACTTGCGTAATCCATCTGAACGACCTCATGATTCTGGGGTGGGGGGTGCATATGTCCGTAGGACCGATTGACCTATACCTTATATGAACCGTGGCGTGGCTGATCACTTCGGAAACCGATCACCTGTTTTTTCTACATCCACTAACAACAACCATCCCCTCAGAGATGTGGCAAGTAGTAGTGGTCAACACGCTTAACGGAGTCGAGTTCTGGTCACCGATTCCTGTAAATAATGTGCCATTAACTCCTCACGAAAACTACTCATGTAGCATTGAGTGTAGCTAAAGATTACTGCTTACTTTGAAGGTCAACCCATCATTCCACTGTCGCCGTATGAACTATTAAAATTTCTTAATGAACCTCTGGTTATTTCATTTAGACTCCACATCGACACTCAAAACACTTTCGCAAACAGAAATTACTAATCAAAGCGTTATGCAATGTTTTCAACAGCTCTGAATTTCCATCCCTAGTCATCACTTTTCCCTTCTGCTTTTCAGGAATGGCAAACCTCATTGCAAAAGAACGCTGGACTGGCCTTCATTGAACTGATTAACGAAGGGCGCGTGCTTAGTGCCGCCACGCGTGAGCATTTGTTACGCGTCAGTGAGGAGGCAGTCTTTCTGCTTTGTCGTCTTGCTACGACTGACACGAGGTCCCACGCACAGTTTTGTGAGCTCGCCGCGCAATGGTCTGCCCACAGTAAGGAGGAAATGCATCTATGCGATCATCTGATCAGTTCGGCTCGACGGCGAGATCAGCTGTCAGCGTTGTTTCTTAACAATAACGTCCACCGCTTGTTAAATCAACTTCTCAGCAACTGGGCATTCTTTGTGCAGTTGCCGACCGAGTTAGCCGTAGGAATTCGAAATAACCAAAGGTGAGTATACTTCTGGCTTCATTCACCCATTTTTTACTTAGCTGGAGAAGAAATCCAAACTTATTACAGCAGTTAGTTTATGGCACACGAAAAGTTAATAAGACCGTCCGTTTTTTCGATCTACTCTGCTTCCAAGAGAACAAAATCATTTCGATTTTCACCACCCGCCAACAAGTTCAGTTTCCCACAGCGTCTTTAAATTAATTCAACTCATTAGTCGCAAAAAAATGCTTAGGGGGTGCTGGCACTCCTCGGATCGTATCAAGCTAAGTACAAAAATGGACACATTTCGTGGCATGTACTATCCTCAGCTTATAATCACTGAAATACTAAAAAATGCAGGACTTTCGCCCACAACACTGTTGTCTTCAATCCGTCCGCGATGTTGAAGAACCTCGTTCAGTTGTATCCAGAAATTATTCTTAGGTCGCACTAATTTCCGAGGTATCCGCATTTGTTGAGCAGCATGGAGGTAAAAGTGTATGCACGGACCTTTAGGGTTAGCAAAATTCGTTTCTGATTCCACACATGAGACGAGCAGGCGAACGCTGCTCGCACCTTCGTTATCCGCGCATTGTCTTCATCTGTTATAGTATGATCACGGCTTATGTGGGCGCCTAGGTACGTGAACGGATCAACAGACTTGAGTTTTTCATTCTTAAGTTCCAGGGAAGGACAATTAGATGTTAAACCTTGAAGCGAGAATTTGCACTTTGAAATTGCAAAACGCGTGACAAAACATGGTATCACTTTCAATGTTCAGTTTAAATTAATTTGTGCGGACAACTAATCGCCAACCAACAGAAAGATATCGCCACATAATCCAGACGATACCTACACTCATGATTCCTTAGAATGCGCATTCCATGACAACGTCGATGACGAAAATTGGACAAAATAAACAGCGGATGCCCATGACGAACGTCACTAGTTTTCGGGGGGCTTTTGGACGGTTCATTGAGCACCTTAACTGGACCGGTGGTGTGGAGACAGAGACAGAGAACGCGAACAGCAGGGACATCCCCCTAAGGCCGACAATATTTAGAAGAGTCCTTCTATTCACATAGTCGAAAAAAAATCGCAATTGTTGTTCGACTGAAATTTTCAGTTCTTTGTATTCGCGCCCGAACAGACTGGCTAGAAAGGTGTTCACCTTGTGGTCGGGCGAACGACTTTGGTTTCACTGCATATGCTGCGTCACTGTAGGTGCACATTTTCGCTCCACCCACCACCTACACCGATGATATCCATGTCTCATTTTGTTGACCAAAGTGCCATTTTGTCTCCATTGAGTGGACAGCCCACTGACGAGAGTCCATTAAGGTCGAGTGTATCGGAGTCATGAACTTGGGATATCACTGTTGGAATCCGTAAGTGCCGTACATGCTAGATCCATCTCATGATCAATAATAGATTGGATCAATGTGATAGGCTTGACAAATTTCGTACCTTTGCAGCACCCGAAATGATGTATGCAACTCCCATTCGAATCTGGGTGTCCTGGGTTGAATAAGAGGGGAGAAACGGTAACCGGAAGGGCCTTTCACGCGCCGCAATACCTGGTTCTTTTCGACCTAAGAAGCACTCTATCCCATCTCACCTCAAGCTTACCTTGGCACTTTCGTTCAATCCGTTCGATCAAAAGCCTCGCTTTGTAACTCAGTTTTTTCTTTAGCTCGCACAGAACCCACATCAGGTAGATTCGTCGTGCGCATAAGCAATTTCTCGCTACAAAAAGTTTTATATAGGTGGATTTTCTAGTTTTACTCATTACACATTTCTGCTTCTGCTCCGTTTTGCCGTTGGATCCAGTCACTTGGTACATTCTGTCCATCTTCCATTGATAGCCCATATAAACGGAATCCAGTCACAAAGGAATTTTATCTTCTGGATTGTTGGGAGGATGACAGTCGCAGACGACGTCGCTTCTCACCCAACCCTTACGGGAGCAGTCATGCTTCGGCCGTCCTTTATGACGTGCACCCTTCAATCCAGCCAAAAGCCTTACCTAAACCCCCACTGGAAACAGTCTTAAAATCCTCTCTTGCTCTTTCTGATATTCTGGATCAGTCTGCTGAAGATTTAGAAGACAATTCACATGCGTCACCCATCCCGGATTCCTTGTCTGGACAAACAGAAACTCGAGGTTCGGAGCTAGAAGATATTTTTAGTCAGTATGAGGAAATCACTGAAACCATGGATTTTGTCGTGTTTCCTGAAGGTTCGTTTTAGCACTCGAACTGTTCTTGTCCCCGAATCTTTTACATCAATTATTGCATTTAGTATAGCAATTCTGTAGAAGAGATTTTCGGTTCGTTGTCGATTATAGCGCTGTATTGTTTGTCTGACGATAATGCCCAAGCCGAAGTCATTTAATGCTCTTAAGAAGTTCACCTCGTTGTCATCTCATGCCCTCCAGTTTTCATCTCCTACTTTACTCGTCCTGAGTCCTCCGAAGTGCGGACCAACTTGGACTTCCTCACAAACGAGTATGTGCGATACGCCAGTCATTTTAGGGCATTGTAACACCCTGGATGACTACACAAAAGTTAAAGTTAGCCTGTGGTTTCTGGGTGTTTTGGGTAGGGCACTGTGTACGCTTCTGTGGTCGTCATCCCGATAACCTGGTGCTCAACTTAGTGCGATAAAAATTTCATTTTAGAAAGCCCTGTATTGAAACGAAGATTTGCAGTATGACGCCCAGTGATTTATTCTCCTTCGGTGGGCACCGATGGTGCCCTAAGTGGCATCAGCTTGGTTCTCTTACTGTTTACAATGATTATGTATTTCTGCTCGTACCCGGAGAACCCTTGTCCGAATGTTTCCAATCCACCTTTGTCTCACTCCCATCGTGCTTATCAGTTTGGATTGTTGCATTTAGTTGATATGGTATTCCCTCAGAAAGTAAAAGTTTTATCGAGGAGACGATTTTAGAGGCACGTGGCTTTTCCCAGTGCAACCCCCAGGAGCCGAGGAGTTCGGTACACTTCTTGATCTCCTCTAAGAGAAAAACCTTGAACTCGCATAAAATCGACTCCAAGTTATTGAGGGACCATATCATAGCACACTAGCCCACCCCATTAGTCAGATTTCCTCGACTGAATTGATAAATTAGCCTTGGATAAGCACAGCACTGGTTGTCGGAATATTTTCAATCGCCATTCCGATTAGTGGCGATGAAGCTTTGAAGAATAGGGTGGAACAATGCATTCAATTCAATTCAATTTATCAGCTATAAACCGTGTACCATATGCACATTGGCTCCAGCTGCTACAGTTTCGATCATCGGAAAACGGGAGTGTGGGACATAAAACCAAGCCTTGGAGGCGATGGCATGTTCCGTTAGTTCGGGACTCGGATAGCTACGCACTGAAGGCGACAGCTTTGATGCACGATCGCCAGTGACTGAGCAATCGGGCCATTCTGCCAGCGTCATTAGCCATTGGTGAGTTGAGTCCCGGGGTCCCCATCCGGGGAAGCGGCAGTTGTCGACCCGACTAAGTTTACCGGTTAGTGTTTTCATACTTCGTTGCCATGTCGTACATTGTCCACCTCTCGGTCGCTTCCACGCAGCACAGGGCTGGCCAAAAGGAGCTCTGCGAGGCAGACGGTCTTCTGGCACGCGGAGTACATGTCCTAACCAGCGGGAGAGTTCCTTCTTCCCAGGACCATCTGGCGTACCTCAGCATTGCTAATCTGATGTTCCTGCCAGACCTGACCAATGCTTCGGAGACACCGATGGTCAAACACTGATATCTTCCGTATGTCCTCTGCGCGTAGGGGCCACGTCTCTGATTCATAAAGCAGTATGGATCGCACCACCGCAGTGTAAACTCTTCCCTTGACAGACAAGCTGACGTCACATCGGCGCCATAGGTGTCGGAGGTTGGCAAAAGCTGCCCTCGCCTTTCCGATTCAGAAATAACCTCATCTCCAGCCAGTCCACCGGAACTTATACAACTGCCCAAATAAAACAAATTTATCTACCACTTCGATTGGCTCGCCCGCAAGCATGAGGTGTGGGCTTGATCCCACCCAGTCTTGTAGTAGCACCTTACGCTTTGCAGGTGTGAAGCGCATGCCAAACCATGCGGCAGAGTTATTTAGGTTATTTAAAATCGTTTGCATTTGGGAAGGATCTGAAACAAGGATAGCAATATCGTCCGCATACTCAGTGTCTGTGAGCGAACGTCCCGGGAGCATTTCGACTACCGAGGTTTCAGAGGCAGACAGAGGAATTTCAAGCAGCATATCAATAACAAAGTTGAAGAGGAAAGGGGAAAGATGACATCCTTATCTTACCCCACTGGACGTGGTGAACTCAGGCGAGAGCTTCCCGTATACTCGTACGCGCCCACAGGAGTTCGCATACAGTGCCCTCATAAGGGATAGAAATTTGGAAGGGACACCTTTGATCGCCAGACACTACCAAAGTTGCTGACGATCGACAGCATCAAAAGCAGCTTTCAAGTCAAGAAAAACGACCAACGTGGGCCGTCTGAAGGAGTGGCACTGTTCAAGAATTTGTCTCAATGTGAACATATGGTCGATGCATCCTCGAGCAGAGAGAAACCCAGCCTGATTCTCACGAATCTGTCTCTCCCGATAATCCATCAACCTGCGCAAAATAATGCCAGAGAGCACCTTAGATGCGACGGATACCAGGCTGGTACCACGATGGTTTTCACATGACGTTCTTGCTCCCTTTTTGAAAACTGGGATGACGGTCGAGGAGCTCCATTCGGCTGGTATTCTGTTTTCGTTCCAAATCTTCTGCAGTATGGTTGTCAGACTGTTCACCAGGACCTCGCCACCTTCTTTGAAGAGCGCGGGGTGTAGACCATCCGGGCCAGGTGCCTTGTCGCGCTTCAGGATTGATATCTCACGCTGGATTTCTGTTGTTGATGGTGGGCTGGTGTCAATGTTCCATTCGGGCCCGCTTGGTTCTTCCAGCGGTTGTGTTGAAGGAGACCAGGTGAACTGTTCTTGGAAGTGCTCAGCCCACCGCTCAAGACGGCGATTGAGGGAGTGAATTGCTGTTCCGTCTTTTTCGCATATTGTCTCACTGACACCTGCCTTCTTTTGACCCGTTGATCGAATCATTTGAAACAGGGCGCGGCTGTTGCCTGCAGCGAAAGCCTTCTCCATCTCCTGGGCCTTGGAAATCCACCAGCGTTCTCTGTCATTCTTCAAGCTCCTAATTATCCGGTGTTTGAGGGATCTGCGTGCGCCATCATAGTCGCTAGTTGCTGGTATGGCCTTTCTGGCAGCAATAAGGTCTGCTGATCTCGACGATATCCAATGTTCATTGAGTCGAGTCAGATGGGCTGGACAAACAGCTCTGAAAGCTGAGAGCATTGCTCCTTTAACTCGCCTTCATTCATCCTCCAAGCAATCTTCTTCGTCCACATAACTGTGCGTTTCCAGTAGCTTTCTAGCCAGATCAGCTCGATACTCTTCAGCTACTGAAACTTGTCGAAGTTGATGAACGGAGCTGCTCTCTTTCGGCACGCGTAGTGCTGGCGGAAAGCGAAGTGCTAAGCGGGCCCGCACGATGGCGTGATCAGAGTCAAGTTGCGTACCCCAGAAGGAACGACAATCCTTAACTGAGGCTTTCCATCGGTAACTGGTAGCCATATGGTCCAATTGAGTCCACGACTGTCTTGTGGTAGGTGGCCTCCAAGTAATTCAGTGTGAGCGTTTGTGTTGGAAGTTCGTACTGTCCAGGAGCAGACGATGATCTGCACACAACTGAAGAAGCCGCTCCCCATTATCCGTACGCTCAGCATTGACTCCAAATCTACCACCTAACTGTGCTTCTTCCAGACTTAGTCGTCCAACTTGGGCATTCATATCACCCGCAAGGATTACTATATCCGTCCTTCTTGCCGACCGAAGCAGTCGTGACAGATATTGATAAAACTCGTCCTTCTCAGTCTCAGAACTGCTGTCTGTTGGGGCGTATGTTGGTACGGCAAACAAACACGGTTTACCGCATCAACCTGCGTTAACCCCAATTGAGCCAGACAACCGCACAGCACAAAGACGACTGTTTACTGGGATCCAGTCCAATAAGGCGCTTTCAGCCTTGGGGCTGAGTGCAACACCCACACCGTAGATACCACGAGCCACTGCGTCAGGATCACCGGATGCCCGAAGAGTGAAATGTGGAATATCTGGGCTCGTCCTAAGCGGCTTGAGGAGCACGACCGAAGTGGGGTCTTGTATGCATGTTTCGGAGACACAACATACATCGATAGAGAGGGAATGCAAGGTTTCAGGAAGGGATGCCTGTTGCCCAATTTGACATAGAGTACGAACATTAAAGGCTGCAACGTAGATCAGATCTTTTGGAGTTACTAGGTGATTATTTTGGTTTATTCTTCTGGGCGATGGTTGAGACACGGAACAGTGGCTAGGGGATTGGCAGATGGGTTGATTGCATTACATTGTACGATGGGTTGGGAGGGAGGGAGAGGGAAGGCCGGTGAGCGGAGAGCTGCAAGGGCAAATGATACTTCCCGGTTGCCCAGGTCGAAGAAGGTAGTTTAGTTGAAGTACCCCTCCTTGAGCCTTTGACTCAAAAGTCTGACCCACAAGGCAGTGGGAGGATGTAGGGTTTTGTTCGGGACCCTGCCCCTAGTCTCTGACTCAAGAGTCTGGACCGCGAGACAGCGGTTGTTAAGGTTTTCTTGGGGGACCCTTCCCGGAGCCAATGACTCAATAGTCTGACCTACTTGGCTGTAGGGGGCCGGCCTTGCCTGGGGGAGCAGGGAGCGGGGCATTACTATCTCACTCCTGATGCGGCTGCGCACAGCAGGTGCCTTTTGAGCAGCACCGGACTCTTTGGTCTTAAAAGTATTTCGACCGTATTGAATAATGCGCCGGCGGTCACGGTCAACCGCTGGGCGTTCGGAGTGTGCGGTTTTTAGGGCCGACCTTTTCTAACTCGTCCTTCCTCGGGGGAAGGCAGCATCGCTGCTTCCATAAATATGGACATGCTGGTCGCCTGGGGGAAACGCCTTACTGCCTTCACACTCCTATCGCAGAGGACAGTACGACTTTACCTCCAGACTGCCCCGTAATACGATTACTCGCAGTACGGGGACTCGCTGTTCTTTGTCGGGCTGCTCCCCGTTGGCCTTCCTGGCATGGTTGAACCTTTAGGAACTGAGTTCCAGCCAGTATAGCCCGCAGGATCATTGCAGCACAGAAGCCCGACCACCACGACAAGGTGACAGCTTTAGGTCGGGCTTAGAAGTGAAGCAAACAACACCAAAATAATTAATGACTGCGTTCCAGGAGTGAGGTAATTGCTCACGACCCTCGTGGAACAAAACGAAAGCAAATATCCTGAACGATGGGAATGACGAACATGGAAAGTTTGAAAGGGAGAGTTGAATCACAGACCTGAATGTCTGTCTTCACCAATCCTCTATCTTTTGCAGGAAGTATAGTATCGTGCGCAGCATAGAGGTCATAACCAGCTGCTAGTGGAGATCCCCGTGTGGGAGTGGTTGCATGTTCTGAGAGTTTAACAAACTTCAACACAACATGTGGGTGGGTAAGTCCATTGGTGATCTTAGGTCGCTTTTCGGCCAACATGACGTCCGCCATCGCATGCACTAATTCACACGGCAGAGAACCGTATAGGTACCGTATAGGTATAGTACAAAGTCCCGGGAGATAGGTCGTTATACATCCTCCAATACCAACTTGGCGGATCGGAAGACTGTTTAAGTCGGACCGAAACGGCATGAGAAACATGTTGTCATAATGGTACAGTTCAGTATAGCTGTCATTCACGGTGATGGACAAATCGTTACACCAAGATAAGGTCCAGTCTTTTCGCAAAGTGTTCAATCATTTCGCGTTCCGATTTCCCTCGCGCCTCTTTTGAAATGAGATTCTTTCAGTCAGTCAGGCAGTCTTTCAGCACGTAAACAGTGCACCAAGATGCAATGGTTCCAGACGCCACAGCTTCGTTCACCGAGGATACAGGGAACAAAAGAATGGGAGCCACGCGTTGGAGGCAATGGTTCATTGACGTCGAATGGTTACGCTTGTCCGGTGTGGCAAGGATTGAAGGCTACACAGTGAGGGCGATAGCTTGATGCAAGACCACGATTGACTGCGTGAAACAACCATGTCTGTCAGGTTTACTAACAAATGGTTTGTCCCGTCTCGTGGCCGCCATCCGGGAAGACGGCACTTGCCAGCGCGACTGAGTTGACTGGTGAGGGCTTTCATGCTTTGTTGTCAGGCCACAGGTTGTTCAAATGCCTTCGTCCACCGGAACTCTATAAAACTCAGATAACCTAAACAACTAGCAGCCTTAGCTCAACCCCCAGAGGATTTCGGTATTTATCTTTCGCTTACAACGAGCACGTGCGCAGGAGCCAAGTTTGTTGCTCCAGTCACATTCTCAGCCTTCCAACCATAACTCGATCAACTGCGCATGCTGCCGTGGAGACCCATGGACCTCAGGTTGTGTTGCGGATGTGGACATAACCATTAGAAAATATGCTAAAACTAATAAACTGGAATGCATAGCAGTCAACAGCAGACTAAGTGCTGCAAGGATACAGGTATTCTTAGGGGAACGCATATAGGAATGATAAAGAATGGCTTTTATCATTCGTCCTACAAACCGACCCACTGCAGCTGACAGTCCGACCAAAAATACCAGCTCGGCAGCTTGTTACAAAGAGACCCCGACACTGACGTTAGTGTACTTCCTGGAGGCATGAAGAAAGCATATATTCGTCTGAAGTCAGGCACGACGTATCTTGCATCACAACCTCGGTGAGGCTCGGAATAACTACAGCGATGCTTGATGTTGTGCGCCAGCCGCCCATCTGAGGCCTAGAGTTCTGGCACCTTGAAACCTGTCATCCAAGTTCTTCAGGCTGGAATTTCATACAGACTGAAAGCGTGGTTATCATATATTGGTGAAGAGGTTCTGCCCAATGTTGTCCTTCATATTGAAATAACCGGCAGGAGACGGATCGCATATTCGTGTCCCCACTTATATTCGCACCTGTAGGCACGCGCCAACATACATTACCAGTGTACTGCTGTCAAAGGTGATACAACGCATCTCCATAAAAAAGCTAAACGTTACTGAGTTAACAAAGTCAAATCCTACAGTTCTCTCCAGCTCCGGAGCGCCAGTAAACCACCTTTTGCATTCATACAACACTGACCGCTACTTGAATATGCTAAGAATGAAGATGAACTTAGCCTCTACAGCCCTTCTCAACGTGCGATTACCTTATGGATATCCAGCGGCTCTGTTCAGCTAGTCATCGTCGACAGCAAAACGCCGGTAATACATACTAGGACTCACAATCACGAAAGGATGTTCTAGCGAAGAGTGTAAGAAAACGGCATAGAATTACAGAATTAGAATTACTACCGATTAGGGAAAGTATTTAGAAAGAAATGCCTACGTCGTCGAACAACAGTGAGGCGCCAACAGCAAGACGGATCCAGCATCAGTTGCCGACCTAATCCAACATAAGCCCAGTACGCAACTGCAGGCTTTGGATAGGTTGTCCAGGTGGGAGATGACAGAATACGCTCCACTGGGTGTCAGAGGCGGAAGATAAGACACTGGACCTGCAAATACGGACCAGGTTGTGATCAAATTGCGTGGCGTGGGCAGAAGATTATGTGGAGACCAAGGGGCAACTTCTTGCATAGGTGAGAGGAGAGTAGTGAGACTAAGATGCTCGTCGGTTCTATCGAGCCTTATTTTTAGGATTCTGGTCCGTTTTTGTCAGTGGGTGGAGAAGTTGTTGATTACGCGGCTGACGATGTGTCCCTCTGTTTCGTCTCACCAGCTGCTTGGCCGATGGAGGCCGGCAGCAAAGATGGCCCTCTATACTGGTAACCAAGTAGGTGTAAGTGCTTCTGGGAATGTACGGCTCGAACGCTGTAGGCCGTTTTCTTGGTTGGCGTCACGTTGGGTGAGTCTGTGGTTAGATCCTGAGGTTTGGGTAGGTGAGGTGATTGGGCTTACTGGAATTGCAGCGAAATTCGGTAGTTGCGTTCGATCTCACTCTGTTTGCATATGGGAGGTGTGAGGATAGGGAGGTCCCATTGTAAGCTGCTTTAAGGATGCAGCAGACTTTGAAACTGGCAACGGTGATAAGTACTGGGTGGATTGTTTTAGTTTTCTTCAGTTGGGAGACGCCTGGATAATAGTGAGGGAAGCAAAATTATCGCAGTTTGTTTGAGATCTGAAGGAAATAGGGGACCTCGTATTATCGTGCAAGCCTGTTTTCAGTTTCCGTTGACTTCCTTCGTTTGCATTTGTTTTCGTTCTAACGTGCCATATTAACTTCTTACGTTTGTGGAGCGCCATCTGCTTGCCGATGCTGTATACAGTCCCTTTTTCGCTTGCAAATTTGACAGTCAAACATATATTCACGCGACGGTTGTACATCACATTCTCCCCCGAACATTCGGCACAGCGTGATCGTACCATTAGCCACCAAGTAATGTACAGTCGATTCCAGCAGCCACCGTAAATAGTAGTGTCTCGCCCGACACTAAAGCACAATAAGATCTTAAGCACTGGCATCGAATTCAGCATGGAGGGATACAGCCTTTGTCGAGGAACTGGACTGGTAGTTATTCTGTCCTTCGAACAACTTCAGGCTGGCTATGCTGTACAGGCGTCTTCGATCACATAAACAAGACGGGTTAGTGTAATAACGGCGTGGGCTATTTTCTCGTGAGTGCTCCGATTTCCTGAACAGCACGATGGACGATTGAAGGATCCGGGCCCGGTCTGTGATAAAGCTTGTATGCCTATAGATGCGTTCCCCGTGGGATCCGGCTAAGGTAGGACAGGGGGAGGGACCGACTTCAAGAGGATAGTGGTCATGGGATAAGCGGACATACAGACTGATGATAGTGATGCGCGCCGTCAACGGAAATCACGGCCTGGCACCAACACGGTAACGAACTGCCTGTAGAAGACTAGACCACTTTCCTGGTACCACCTTGAGCATCCGTTACATTGTGCGCACTTGGTTGAATATATGCCTTGATCTAACCGGCCAAATCGGCCACATTTCTGTTCCATAGTCTAATTTTTCTTATAAGGGATGTCTCAATGGAAATCATGTCGGTACATAAAGCTAATAAGTCTGGTGGCGAAGGTTGCCCAACAGCGAACTAGCTTTAACGGGTTTGTGCGGGACGAGTAAGCGTTATTTCTAGACTATCCTTCCCCGAGATCTCCCGGGAAGTTTCTGGTGGTATCGGTAGATTGCACATGTTGCGAGTTGAATATTGGGCACGAGGGCTGAAGCACAGGTATCTCTCCGTCCCATGGTTGGAAGGCCGTCAGCTGGAAAAAGCAGAAACAGTGTACAGGTAACCGAATTCACTGAACTTGCGCGAGTTCGGTGGTCTCAGACGTTGCATATCTCATAGAGAAAATGGATGTGATGATAACCACGTCCAGCTATCACACAAAAGACATTACGTCGTGGAACCTCTCCTTCCAACTGGTTCAGTGTGAGCCGAATCAGTCATCCAGTGGACCCACCCTGGACACACGCACCTGACAGGGTAACCGGAGGATCGTAGTTGGGAGCAACACAAGAATCCCGTGAATAAAAGGTAAGAAAATGACTTGTCTGTGCATTGTGCGCACAGATGTGTGAGCTTACCCTACAGTAAGAACGTGGACACCTGCAGACTGAGTTGGCTGGAATTTCCCATATAATCTTGTGGTGCAGTAGAAATCTGGGAAACCCCGCTCCCTTGTGGCGCCGGAGTGGCGCCTGGAGATATCGAGACTTAGTGGTGTTATCCACGTGTCCCTTGGCATTTTGACATTTTCCAAACGTTTTTCCGGTCCTGGCAATTTGTTGATTAAGCGAAATATCATGAACCGGTGCCAGGACGGTGTGTAACGAGAGGGCTCTTTTGCATAAATGGACACTGGACCGTATTTCCCAGTTACTGGTCAAAGATCGTAATCAAAAGTGCAGTGAATATATAGGACTACACCAGAAGCTGACGAGAAACACGGTAAAAAACTGAAAGGCATTCCGCACAAGGGACAATTGGAAGGTTGGATGGGGGACTTAAAAAAACAGAACAATGCATACCAGCTCAGTACTGGTTACAGGACAAGTTTTCTTGTTTAATGGCCCTTATTCGAGAAGAAACTAGTTCATAATGACCTGGATGACTGTGGTGTTTGACCGCAAGTTCACTCCATTGGTTGTTGATCAGGTTGCTCTTAATCTGTTCGCCCAGCTTGGCAATTGGCTTGCAAATGCTTGGGCACAAAAATGAGGGAACATCATCAGTGCGCAGTTGGGTGCGTACTTCCTCCTTACCTGCATGCGTTCACATAGCTTTTGAAGATTATCTGTTATCTCTCAACGTGGTTAGTTAATTGCGAGACATCTTCCGCTTGAGTCCATTGGCCCATTTCCCATTGGTTACATTGTTCTCTATATCGCGTCAATCAAGGATGTGCAAATGTATTGCACGTTGACAGCACTAGTGTCGGATGAAGTGGCAAATTCCTTTCGGAATTCACGAAACCTCTTTGAAACACCCCCATACAAGCTTAATTTCGTTACCTCAGCGCAAAAGACACGTGATTCGGTTCCTATTGGTCGGCCCCTCACAAGGGAACATCCACGCTGATTGGACATTTTGGATTCTCTCGATGGTGTTGCATCTCGAGTAACGGCACAAACTTAACTTTCAAGCAATGCGGCACGACAAAAATACGTCCATGCGCGACCAAAGCTGCCTAGTGTTGGATTTAACTGAATGAGAACAGTCATGTGTTATTCCAAACTTTCTCACCATCCCTTTGGGGAATATGTTAATTACCAAGTGTATCAGAAAGCAGGATGTATTTTTAAGGACTAACGACTCTCTTGCACAAATTCACTAGACATTCGTGTTTCAACAACAATACTGTACCTGGCATCTTTCCTACGATGTCTCCATGGACACCTAAAGTCGAAATCGAATTGTGGTGTACCAGGAAACATTTAGTTTCTGGTATAAAACTCGAAGTGTTGCAATCCTCTGTCAAGTCATCCTACGACTTCTGCCGAGACACATTCCACTTCTTACCGGTTCAGCTCGAAAATCTTGCGGCGAAATCTTTTGAAGATTTTTTGGGATGACTTACCTTCTGTTTCTGATTCACCCCTGAATTCTGTCAGTGTTACCTTGTAAGGACTTCACTTGGGCCTTATTGACAGTTTTCACGTCTACTTTGCTTTGTCCATGAAACTCAAATGGGTACTGACACGTGTACAAACAGCCCAAATTTTTTCCCCATGCCTCTACACAATTTTTGGCACGCTACCTAACCTGTATCGTAGCTCACGCGAATGACATTGTTTGCATTCTTTTCACCCTCTGGCGACCGGGGATTTTCGCTTTCCTCCTGTTAGTCCGTATTGGCTCATCGCAGAGTTGGTTATCGATCCTTCTGTTGTCCTGGTAACGCCGAAGCATAGATTCCATAGTTAAGTGGGTGTCAAGGCCTTGTTTTCATTGACCGAAATTCCAGATGGGCTATTCACTTGAATAGTATGAATTAACCGAAACCTATCCCTCTACACGTTCTGTTGAGGTCTCATGCGTCAAGTGAATGTGCTATTTGTATTCCTCAAATACTTGAATCTAAAAATAACGCGCCGATTCTCGAGTTCTCAAACTTGCTTACCTGTTGAACCTGGTATATCTGCTTGATTGTATGTGATCTTTGGGTTTTATAAAATTCCCGTGGAGACCTTTCGATCTGAAATCGTAATAAATTCCGCCCATCTCTGCTCTCCATACTGTAGAATTATTAACAACAGGTAAGCGTTACATACCGGAGCAATCACTTGTTTCCTGAAAGTAAGGAGAAAATGTATTTTTCTGGCATGCAACTCGTCACTGTTCCGACGCTTTATCTTTCCCTTCGCGTTTCTCCGAGCGATATAATTCCACAACAGTCGTTCAACTGAACTCCTCTGATTGTCTCAGCGAACTACAACGCGCGATAGCCAGTATTCCTTGGGTTCTTTCCAAATATTGTTGTATATCTAGTGAACGTGCATGACTGACTTGGAAGGTCCATTTTTTACCTGGAATCCACTGTCAATGGGTATCATCCTTGTATCTTGCTGATGGCGTTTTGGCTTTCACTTTTCTGTTCTCACATCTACCGACCTCTCGGCATGTTTGTATGTCATGTTTCCTGCGTTTTTTTCATTAACTGGTATACTACACCAAGGTGGGAACTTGTTCCTATTGTATAACCATCGTCCCCAGTTTCTTGCTATAGTATTCCGATTGGTTGGAATATGTTGTGATCGATATTTACTATTCTATCAGAACAAAAGTTATGGGCTAGTTTTATGTCCCGTTAAACCGGATATAATCTCTCTGTCAGCATGACTGCATCCTATCTCCAGCAAAACTTATATCCAGTCTGGCCTCCGCTTAGAGAATGCCTAGGCTTAGTTGTAAATGAATTTGTCCAGATGGTTCCTACAACTGAAAACAGCCGCCTCAGTTCGAATCTGATCCCGAGGATAAATTTTTATCCTAATTCTCTCATCCAATATCTGCAGTGCACATCTCACGGAACTCCGAAAGGTATCGAACCCTCGGCCTCCTGGTTGGTAGTTTGAACACAACCGTTCGGCTCCAAGCGCCTGTTCAGCAGTGTGATTAACTAACACTCACACAGGATATGGCGCCGCTCATCCTTCAGTCACGAGAACCACTTCACGTAGCCACACGTGTTAACTGGCTCCTCGAGGGAAGAGTTCTCAGGTGGAAGTTCCACTCGTCGGGTAAATTGTGTTCTTCCTCCGAGCCACTCATAGATTGTTGGTAGTGTGAGGGGATTTGGGAACTTTGATAAAAACCGGAATTTACTGGTGTTTGATCAGATGGCCGTTGGTCTGTTCGCCGAGCTTGGCATTTGGCTCGCAAACGTTTCGTCCCCAGTCGAGAAGACATCGTCAGTGCATAACTGCGCATTGACGTTTGCAAGCTAATTGCCAAGCTCGGCGAATAGATCAACGGCCATCTGATCAAGCACCGGTAAACACACCTGAGCTACCAATATTTCGGCACATTGACAGACTGGAGTTTCGTGAGATGCGCACTGCTGATGATTTCCAATAAGAATGAAACAGCTGTACAGTGCTTCTTGGCTTTTCAGCATAGATTAACTTCACTCAGAGGACGAAATCTCCATTAAGATTCCCAAATCTCCTCACACTACCAACTCTCTTCTTTGGACCCGATTCCTGGGCTTGACTAGTGTCTTCATTCCCGTCAGCCAAAGCACCACAATGATAATATTCCAACAACTCTCCTGCCACAAATGTCATTCCTAATGGATTTATTGATGGCTGAACGGTGTTCACTTCCTGCTAACCATACTTAAAAACGGGTGAGATAGATCTTCCCATATCTGTGTTCTGATGGCCCAAAGGCCCGATTCGTCGTCCGGCTTGATGCAGTTGGATGTTAGCTTGCTGAATCTACCTCACACCGAATGGTTCAAAGTCGTAGTTTTTGATATTTAGACCTTTTCAGTTAATGACAAAAATGAATATTTAGCAGGGCCAAACCCGGTAAATTAGACGCACCGGACAGTAACTGTAGACGCAACCAGACAAATCGTGAATCTCTGATAAGGAGTAGGTACCCTGAGTGTTTGTAGTATGATTCAGAAACACAGACTATATGGCTACTTTTTACTGGTTAAACAGGGGTTGGTCGCATCAGAAAAATGAGTCGACCAGGTAAGAGCACGTATAATGGCTGGTAGAGTGTAGCTCTCATGTACTTGCCTCATCTGTCGCAGTCACTATGTCTATAGGTTAAAGACAAACCCTACAGATATTAAAGTACGATTTCCTTACTTGGCTTATCAGTTGTTCGGTTCAAACCACTTTTGTTGATGGAATCTGTCTTGTTCTTAACGACCTGTCCGTATTCCAGCCCGCTTGATTTCCTGTCATATGGCATAATCGGAGATGACATACTTGTTTGTTTTGCTTTTGGCGAGTGATTTGCTACGTCGGCATTGATCAAGAGTTGTTTTCCTAACCTATTTGTGGGCGTTGTCTTACAACAATGTACCACGATTCTGGTGAGTGGTAATCAATCATAACCACTATTTCTAATCTACGTACTTCTACTAGCGAACATCAATCACAAAGGGTAACTAATTTCTTCAATCTTTCTAACGGACGGTATTCCCAAGAACTGGAGTTTCTCAGCCGACTTTTTGTTAACCTCTTTTTACCTAAAGCATAATACATTTTATACAATACTATTTTTTCACCTCTACTACTTATGTTTCAAGACGCGATTCTGTTCTCCGTGCCTTGCGTAATGGTATCTTTCGGAATCAGTATTCGTGGAACTCTTTCAGTCTCTAAGTCTGATCTACGTTTCGAGCGTGATCCGAGCAATCCTTATAATCAGAATCTGGATAAAGACGTGAGTTTCACCCTCTCTACCGTTCGTGCTAATGTTATAGTAGTCAGCAACGGTTTGAGTATGTTCTTATTGTTCTTGTTTTTTACTATTATTGTTACTTTTATTTTGGGACATATTTTTCATCCTCCACTAATGACTCTTCAGTGCCAAATGTTTCTAACTCTGCCTGGAATTTGATGGGCTTTCCTCAATTGCGACACTTGTTGTCCGGTTACTGGCCAGCCTAGTTGTTGGCAATTGAGACGAACTTTTCTACAAACTTTTTGTTCAGTCCACGTTTTCATTGTGCCTCTACCTTTTATTGTCACTGTAGGTGCTTGTATATGTCGAGTCTGCTCGCACGAGATGGTCGTTCTCCGAAATCCAGGCCGTCTTTGGTCGTCGCTACTTACACCGTACGATAGCGGTTGAACTGTTTGTAACTTGTCGAAGTAAGTTAGCGGGTGGTGAAGTGACTTTTGTTGCCTGTTCTCCTTTTGATATTCCCCCTTGCTCAGTTTGACGCACCATTCTCCAGCACTGTCGACTTAATAAACCACAGGTATGAGCGTAAAAATGCCTGTCTCCGGATTCGGATCAGGCAGCACACTTGCATGGGAAAAGGAAAGCCTCTGGATCTAAAAAACAAGACATGGCTGTATAGTCACGTTGTTTGAACTGCATTAGTGCAGTGCGGTTTGATATTACTCAGGCGTCCGTCGTAATTCAGAAGT
Organism: Opisthorchis felineus; assembly: GCA_004794785.1. Classification (NCBI taxonomy): domain Eukaryota; kingdom Metazoa; phylum Platyhelminthes; class Trematoda; order Opisthorchiida; family Opisthorchiidae; genus Opisthorchis; species Opisthorchis felineus. Next base: position 1,176,303 of record SJOL01009849.1, read on the forward strand.
GTTGACTGATCGGCTGTGCTAGGCAGAACAAGACAAGACTGCACGTGCTCGCTTGATCAGTCGGTGACGCATACACTGTAAAATCAGAAAACAGTTCATTAGATTGATGGATTGATATTTTGCTCATCCGTACCCACAGCAACAACGAGTGTACATCCATTTTGGTATGTGTACTATAATTTAAAGCAGCCTGGTTAAAATTGTCCAGGTAGCCTGAATGTGACTGTTGTTTTGCTGTCGTCATTCTGGTTAGCAGCTACTTTTTCATTAGTAAAACACTCTAGCTGACTCTCACTGAAATAATAAAATAGCCACACAACCACTCAGATTCCATAATGATGATCTAAAATTCAACCTTATTGCTTGCGACTGCCCATATGAGCGTCCGAGCTGGGTGCTAATAGTCGGCAAACTTGTGATAGCACGTGAGCGACTTTGCGCGTTAAGAGGACAAAGTGAGGATTTCATTAATACACCCTCCCATTGTTCGCACATTTCGTTGCTGAAAACTGAAATGAGCATTCTCAGTACAAAGCAGTAATAGTTGCCTCAAGTCCGAGACAGGGACTCGGATATTTATACTAGTGCGCACAATCAGGTCGTAAATGTGACCAATCGTCTGCTTGGTTAGCACGTTCGTGAACAGTCAAACAACGTCAAAATAGATTATCTGTTGGCTATCTGAATGTAGTCCCACCAATAGGAAACAACTGAGCTTCTCTGGATCAGACCACGCCTTTATTGTTCGGATTCGTTATTTCCGGGGGCAGGCCTTTCGCTCTGGAAGTGGTTTAGTCTATCTAAAAATGTTGCAATAGGCTATGAATCGTGCGATAAACATTGTGGGATCAGTTCAGTTCTTTCACTCCCCTCCGTCATGTAAAGCGTTACGAAAGACAGAGTACAAGACCAATGAGTTTTGACGAAAAAAATCATCACGCGGCTTTGTTTTTTCTCCTGCTCTGTTCAGATTGATCAGAGAATTACCATACCTCAAATTATTACTTACCGTTTGTTTGCTACTGAGATTAGTCCACATAGAGTTCTTCAAAATCGAAGTCGAAATGCGATGCTGTGTTGTGTTACCATATTTCCCACGCTGGACTGAAACTGGCTTCGTATCATTTAGTTCTATCTCTGCTTTCAAAAAAAAACTTTGGTAATGTTTTGAAATATTGATAGCTCGGGTGAGTTTATTGGTTGTTGATCAGGTGGCTGTTGATCTGTTCGCCGAGCTTGGCAATTGGCTTGCAAACTTTTCGTCACCGTACGAGGAGACATCATCAGTGCGCAGTTGGGTGCGCAAGCCAGTTGCCAAGCTCGGCGAACAGATCAACAGCCACCTGATCAACAAACAAAAAGACTTTTCTAAACCTGGAGGTTGAAGTCACCTTTTTTTATTGCAACTGGGTAAATGAGAAACTGTTTGGAACGCAAAATGTAAGAAATTGTGTAGACTGTGTATTATATTCCTTGTTTTTGAACGGAAACCGATCGGCTTCTTTGTGTTTGGTGGCGTACACAGCAGTTGTCTACTGCGCTTTGTACTAGGATTTGAAGGATGGCGTTTACACGAAGCTTTTGAGTTGTTGGAACTATAACTATAGAGGTCCTTTTCTGTTTGCCGGTGAGCCCCGATATCGTCAGAACTGCTCTTTGACTAGCCCCATCCCGCTGTGAGTTCTCACGAAGTTGACGCATTCTAATTAACACTCGGCGCCTAGCTACCATACCAGCCGAAGAAAGCACGAGGTCTGAGATACTGCCAGGTTACCCAACCCTAGACAAGAGCAGTCGAGATGCAGAGGTTGGGTTCGAACCACGAACCTTCCGAACAGTAAGTCGGCGCCTTAACCACTGAGCTATCTCGAGCTAACCTATATGTTGCTAATGTCTCATCTATGGAATTTTTCACTGATGCTTTGAAAGCTTACCACTTTTGCCTACCTTTCCGCCTTGGTACTTTCTCTTTTGCCATCGTTTACTTCTCATTGTTGGGGTTTGTGGCTGTGCGTTTATCATTCTTATAGTGCTCTGTTTTCACCGGTGGGTTTTGAGAATTTGTAACCTGAATGCGCCACTTCTCGATCACATTTACAGATTCCGTGTTTCTGGCGTTCGAAGATGCTGATACTTTGAAGCGTGTTGTTAACGCGCTTCCTGCCGTTGGTGTTGGTTCCAAGTACGGATTGCCGCGTACCCGGACTGTCAGCCTAGACAGCCCGCGACGTCTTTTTCAACAGTCCAATATGACGCAACGTTGGCAACGTCGGGAAGTATCCAACTTCGATTATCTAATGTATTTGAATACGATCTCTGGACGAACTTATAATGATATGAACCAATATCCAATATTCCCATGGATTTTGTCTAACTACACAAGTGACCAGTTGGACCTCAACGAACCGACAAACTATCGTGACCTGTCGAAGCCGATTGGTGCTTTGGATCCGAAACGGAAGGCCTATTTTGACGAACGGTATGCGACATGGGACGATGATTCCCAGCCGCCGTTTCATTACGGCACACACTACAGCACAGCAGCCTTTGTGCTGGGTTATTTGCTGCGTATCGAACCGTTTACTACTCTGTTCCTCCATCTTCAGGTAACCCGCTTCTTAGTCATTCTATGTGCTCATATCTCAGTTTTCCCGTCTCTCTGACCTATTCTTTACTTGTTGATCTGACAATGCATAGTCAGAGGCGGTCCGCGGCGTGCTAACTAATAGTAGCCCTTCACAAATCACGACCGGATTTTCCGCTGTGTTTACTGGCCTTGTGCACCGATTCAAGTGTTTTTGTGAGCCCGTCTGTTGGATTACTCCGTCGATACCGGCGCCCCACCCTTATTTGTGTGAGAAGACCACTGATCTTATGAAATCACCAGACTGAATGAGGAACAGTTGACTTTGTTGGAGCGCCGTGAGCTGTGGATTCCTAGTGAAAATCGCCTAGATTCGCAGTTAATTCGACTAAAGCTGTTCATAATTTTGACCACTGGGTTTGGTTCTTATGATGGGACAAATCACTGTACTGTAGGGTATTTTCCAAAACCACTGGCCGCAGATATTGTGACGTACTTGTCCTCGGAATATATTTGTACTGCTTTGGGGACCGTATCGCAAATGATAGTGTAATTATTTCAGACGGGTATCACTAGTGCATCATCGTGCACAACCAAGAAATGGAAAGCCTGCTCCTGAGTTGTTAAAAGTGCTTACAAAGTTTTGCCGAAAGCGTCCGACCTTTACGCAAAACGCCACAGAAATTGCCAGTATTTGTTATGGTGTGCCAATGGTTACCGATGCTTTGCCTTCTATCGAGCGATCACTCAAGGATATTGTCTGATTCACTTACTGTGCTGATTTACCACTGTAAAGTCGCGTGTTCTAACTAACCTCGAGAAGCGAACGATTACGCATCGGCTAACTCGAATCATCGCCATCTTCCAGTTACACTTGATCTGATACAGATTTTGTTGTTCTCGTAGGAAACACTTCAGTTAGATTCCTTTACTGTTCCTAAATTTCGGCCTATTTTAGTGGGCATTTTGCATCCAGTTGACTTCGGATGATTCATTTTTCTCGGTAGTCTTTCTGATATGCCATCATATGTTTGATACAGTCAGTAATGACTTACGCTTCATGTGAAGCTGAAACGATGCCACTGAGATCATGCTTATGCAGCAAGGTTTCGTTTACAATTACAATCACGCCCTCTTGTAGGGACCTCTGGGAGCAACAAAACATATCTTAGTTTGCGGTTGGTCTCTATGTGCAAGAGCGGAATGGCTTACGAACTGAGCTTCCACCTCACTTCGTTTTGTGAGCTGTTTTGTCCAGTTACTTATTTCGCCATGATTAAGTAAATTAATTGTTATTTTTTTCCACTGGTTCCATTTGTCTTTCTCGGCAAGCCCACAGATGAATGTAACTTCTTTACAAAGTCCGTTTCTTCGGGAGGCATGGTGCCGTATTCTCATGCTGAGTTGTGATCGTAGTTTTGTTCTTCTCAATGGGACATCCGGGGATTTTGTGTTCGAAGTATCGCAGGATAAACTTAGCACACTCCAGCCACCTTTGATACTATGTTTGTATCTAACCTGCCAACAATCTGTTGTTGACTAAATCGCCAGTCATCAAGTTGGCTACGTTACCTGTTCCGAATTTGGCATTTACCCACTGGGGCTGAGCAGGACCATTTAAAGAAAACTGGATGGCCTTATATGGACCTTCCCCAGACCAGCTGATTTCATGATTCTCTCGCAACATTACCACTTACTTGATTGATGACTGTTCGTACTTAGGTCTTTTTGTTTGTAGTGGTTGTGTTATGTGCTCCTGCATCAACTTGTTCCGAAAACGCTCGGTTACTGTCCTCTTGCATCAACTAGAGCGGAAAGTTTGACCATCCGGACAGGACGTTCTTTTCTGTCGGTCGGTCATGGGATAACTGTCGAAGGAATACTTCGGATGTCAAAGAACTAATACCCGAGTTTTTCTACCTACCCGAAATGTTTGAAAATCCTAATGGTCTGACTCTTGGGACCACGGAGGACGGGGAGGATATTGGACTGGTAACTCTACCACCGTGGGCTTCCAGTCCGGAAGAGTTTGTTCGAATACATCGGCAGGTAAGCTTTGCGACACGTTACACGGATAACTGACGCACATTCGAACGCTGATTTATTCTTGCGTTCATAGTTTTATACCCTTGACCCTTCCACCCTTAACTGGCGGGCTGGTGGACTACCTTATGTATGTCCCATTTCAAATGGACAAATTTTAGACGATGGCTACCTTCTTCATACTGCGCAGCTGATGGATTCTAGTGAAAGCTCGACTCAGGTCTGCACGTAAGGACCACTTAAACGCGAGAAATATCTAACTATGCTACGGAGGGATATTGGACCCTTGTACACTCATCTACATACCAATTTGATTTTGACGGGAGCCCAGCTGAATCCCTCGCCTATGGTGTTCCTAATGAACTGAATGTGATGCACCAGGCCGCCTCATGTTTCAGAACTTCATAAACGGGAGACTCAACCGGGCTCCAGGTGGGTCTCCCGTTAAAACCAAATTGGTATGCAAATGGGTGTATAAGTCGAATTTTGTGCAGTTTGGGTTCAAGTAGAACATAAGCCTAACGGAAACTCGGCGACTGCGCCTACCTGATGAGCTCCAATAAGGGCGAAAACCGTCGTGGATTGTCGAAGAGTTTTCAGCAACCTTATAGGTATTACGTCTATAGGATATTGAACCCTGTTTTCTCATTGAAACAATCTTTGGTGGTTTATGCTTTCAAGCCTCTCAGTGCTTTTAGCTGTTACTTGACTGGCTAGGTAGCATATTGCTGTTATTTTGTAAAAGGTGAGTAACAACCACTCTGTTGATCAGTAAAGCAAAACTAAAAGCTAAACCGTCATTGTTTAACTTGTTGATCGTAACTTCTTCTTGCTTACCTCCAGTGAGGTTAAAATTGCCACCTTGGCTTTGTCGGGAACTTCAAGTAGATCTATTTGGTAAGATCTACCTTATCAGTTAGTTGAGTGAACATTTTTTCCCACTGTTCCTTCACAGTCTGTTAGACACGACAAACAGTTAACCAAGGGAAGCAAATATAAACGGAAATGTGGACCAGTGCATTGCCGGGTGTGGTGATAGGGGCATACTCGAACCAGTGAAAGTAAGAAGCATGTAGTGATTATCACGTGACAGCTGGTTAATCGGCCAATTAGTCCGCTGGTAAGAATAAACCACCGGACAGTCATCACGAGTGTCACTGGATGGGTTGCCTTAAAGCCAACGGCTTTTAACCAGTGCTGCATCGATCAGTTGACGATTCCTCTTTCTAATGACCCTTCTCTTCCATTCAGGCGCTGGAATCAGAATTGGTATCTTGTCAGTTACATCACTGGATTGATCTCATATTTGGCTATAAACAAAGGGGAGCGGAGGCCGTTGCAGCAACTAATGTGTTCCACTACCTTACCTACGAGGGAAGCGTTGATTGGAGCAAGGTAAGTTTCTTATTGGAACATGCAAGCGAAGTTTTATATCTTCGATAGAATTATTCCATTCGAATTTCACGATTAAATTACTCCTCCGGAAAGCTAACCAGTTCGTAATAGTAGTCCGCGCCTGATTCATCTATCCACACCTGACGGGTTTTTCAGCATCTCAAGTACAGCTGATTCGATGGTTCTCAGCAGTACCTTTAACCAACAGTTTCTTTGAGTCATGCGAATTATGCTCAAAGTCTAACCTCGGGTTATCAGAAAAGTGCTACTTCGTTGGACTTGCCTACTCGGTTTAAACCTTAAGCGGTGTATCAGTAGTCTGCTGTTCAGTATAATTTTCGCACTAAATCCCTTTGATAACCGGGCTGTCACCTTTGGCTTCAGGCTCCGTATTTCGAGAAGAAAACTAGCTTACGTCTGCGGGTGATCTGAGGAAATCCGAATAACTATACCGATTTCCTTGCTGCTCTAATATTCACATCCCAAATAATCCTTGAACGCTGTTAGTAAACCTTGAACCGAAGCTATTCCACGGAGTTGCTATCTGTCACCTCGTTTTAGAGTACATTCAAAGGTGTATGTGAGGATTTTCTGTCATTCCAAGCGTATCATGGGTGGAAATGTCGGCATGTTTATTGTTTTTCTCACTTATCTGACTGTCGCATTCGCGTGTCTCGGGGCGATGCCGCCATTAGCCAAACGCCGCTTTTCCATTAGCCAAGCCCTATGGCCTGCTAAGCAGCGAGTCGCATTTTTGGAGGTGTTTTCTCAAATCGTTGATAACGGTGTGTGGTATTGTAGCGTTTTGAAAATGCAGTTAGTCAACCAACGGGACAACTACGCACAACAACGCACCGATCAGTCGTTCAACCAATCCTTCGTTCATCATAATGAAATTGGCAGTTAGCACTAGATTACTGATGCATGAATGCCTGAGAGCTTGCAGAACTAGCAGGCTTTACGGACGAATCTGTCGGTTATTCACTATGTCGTCTGAGACGCTATCGTAACGGTATCTTCAAACAGTTGCGTTGCAGCTAGATACTTAGCTTCACGTTATTGAGTGTGTACATGTAGCTGATGAAGATATAAACACACGGTAAACCCACTCTTGAGTTAAACGCTGAAAACCATGCTTGGCGCTCACAAGCAATCTAAAGAATTGTGCTAGAAGCATATCATAGTTACAACCCAAAAAAGCTGGTGTGCTTTATTAGACTCAACGTTGCACTCAGTACACTGTACTCTCTCGACGAATCGAAAAACAGCATAAGGTGTACCGAACTTATGGGAGCTTGTATGCTTACATTTGTTTGACAAGTGTCACATTTGCATTTCAACTCTGGGACATTTATTGCCAAAATACCAAATTAAGAACTCCTTTCCCCGTAAATGAATGAATGTACCTTCTAAATCTTCTGAAAACTGCACTATTTGTATATTATTTTCGGCTAGACATTGTAGTGCTAGTCTCATTGTTGTCGGCTTTATTTGGTCTCCATAATCTCAGCTAGTGCGGCATGTGTCTACCCCAAACACCGTACTGTGCGCACCTCTCGGTAACTCGAGCAAAACTGGCGATCCTTTCGGGTAATGGTTTCAGTGCGTCTACTGGGACGCAATGTTGAGCGTACATTTCTGCGGTTCCATAGACAAGGCCGACTAACCGCATCAGGCTCGTTGTAGTAAGGCTTATCTGATCCACGTGACAGCTGCGTCTATCCTCGAGATACCTGAAAGATGCTCGGAAGCCTCGCCCATCCTGTTGCTTGGACGGCTGTCGAAATGAGGGGGACGCAATCGGTGCGCCTGTGACTGCCGCGAAACAATTTGACTCAGCCACTCCCGTAGCTCTCATTACGTACGACACCGGAAGTTGGAAATGTTTTCTCTACAGTGCCGATTGCCTAAGATAAACTGGTTCATCTTACACTGGACCAAAGACTTTACATGATGTTGTATGGGAAGTGTGGTTACGAAGCGTGATTCTGCGCGTCGATTCAATACAGTTGCTGCCCATGCCGGACAAACAAGTTCGGGAACACCATAAAAGAGAGATTCGGCTGGGTTCCAGGTGAATCCCTCGTCAAAACCGCATTAGTATGCAGATGAGTTTATAGATCGAAGTTCGGGAGAGCACACTGGTGGTGTGGATGATACGGCGAAGGGAAGCGGGCAGTGAACCTACAACAATGATTGCTCTGAGCGAGAAGTTCTCTGAGACTGATTTTTGAAGTCTTAAAAAAGCATACGGAGCATCGGTCGACAGTGGAACACTTCGGAGCGTGTGGTACATAAGATCATGGAAGAGTGCCTGACTCAAAGATTTCTGGAAGTGCAAGTCCAATAGTTGTTGCAGAATGCTTTGGAAAGCTGATAGACTTCGTGGACTTAGTTTTTAGACCATTTTCCATGGGGACGTCCAGTTCCGCATGACTTGGAATGGTGCCATTTACAACCAGGGTCCGCACATGCCTCTTCGGGGTAAACAGAGGACGAAGCTAATGCTTTGAACCAGTAGTCTTGGCACGAATTCATCAAATGGTTTAGTTGGGAATAGCGTGAACAGTTGTTGCTGTGGTTAACATTCAGCTTCTGTTCGTGACCTTATTATTCAAGCACCTGCTGCATTACCAAGTAGTTCCACAGCTGGGGTGCTGAATTCAACTAGGTGACGTTTGGTTTCAACGCGTTTGCGTTTGCGTTTCACCACACTACGCCTGATGTGCACGCGAACGTAACATTCTGGAACAGGTGCATCAGTCGGGGAGAGGCGCTTTATTGGTCACTCCGATCACTTTATCTGGACCTCTTTCACTGTTTGAGGTGTTGTGTCTACGCAAACAGGCACACAAGAAGCCCTCGAGAATTACAATCAATTACTGTGAACGAACTTAAAACGAGTATCCCTGTGACTTCGGAGAAAATAATAGTTACTTGTTATTGACGAACTTTCTCGTGGAAGCTAACTACTGACATTCATTCTGAACAAGTATTCACCTACCTGTATTTTTTTTGTCCATGCTTCGCCTCATCAGTAACTTGTTTTCCTATTCGGAACTAGTTCTTGTATGAATAAGTCCAATATAAGGGCTAAGCTGCTGTCAACATAACTTTGTAGTTCGCCTGTTCAACGCGAGATAAAGGACTAAATTCGCGAACTTTATTTAGTCAGTGATCCCAAGTGTTATTTCTTTACAGGAAGCCAAGGTAGTACTTAATCGATTTATAGGCTGAAGGTCTCATACTGGTTGGACACCATCTTGGCAGCAAACCACCCACCGGAGATGTGCTTATGGTCATCCCATAGGTCCTCAAGGCTGCTCATTTACTACACAGTCGGATGTTATATGATATACATCCAATAGTGCGGTAAACCTTGGTAGGCCGAGGTTGTAGAACGTTTACAGTCGTGACTTTATACTCAACATCATAAAATGCGTTATCACTATCTGAACGTTACACGCTACGCATAAGGTCGCTGAAAACCTTGACAGTCCATTACGAAATTTCACTTAACACCTCCGATTCTAATTCATTGTCACAGTGAATACCAGAATGCAGACTGAGAAAAAAAAACAGAGTCATTTTGATCTCGTGGTGCATAGTTCGCCATCATTTGTGTGTAGCTACTTAGCGCGGGTGATGGTCTAACAAAAACAGGGAGCTTACCTTGGGCCGGTTGCGTAATTTCGGACCTACTTAAACTGCACATCTTTAGCTAGCTATCCAAGCGCAGTGGACTGAGTAAAGCGGAATTTCTGAATATAAATAGAATTGCTACTTAATTTAGAGCTAGTTAACCCGATCAGGAATGTGTATTGGTTTGTCTGGTCCACTTGTCCCATAACCCGGTTCTCCTGATGAATGTTTTCCATTCCAGATAACTGATCCGGTCCTGACCAAGGCAGTAGAAGACCAGATTCATGGATTCGGTCAAACGCCAGCTCAGTTGCTGAGAACACCGCATCCTCATCGCAACTCTGCTCTGCACATGGATCCTCTGATGTTTAGTCAGTTGCGCTCGGACTTCTGCATGGTTTTCAAGTTCTACTCGAATTCTCCCGTTGTGTTCATCAGTTGCCACACGGACTCGTCAAGTTTGCCGTTCCCATCGGTCCTCACAGTAACTGCAGGTCGGACGGCTGTTTTAACTAGGTGGAACAGTGCATCAGCAGGTATGTATCAGTTAGATTTCCTGAACTTTCTTGAACACCTAGTAGTGACATACTCGTGGTTCTGTACAACACCTCTGGTAAGAGTGCACTGAGTGCACATCCTGTGGTTATGTTTGACGGAAGAGAGTCTATCGACTGTTCCCTCCTACATTTTTTCGTTCATCCCCATACCGGAAAAACGAACTTGTCAGAGAACCTGCACACATTTTAATGCTTCCGAGGATGTTAGGTGTACATTACCCATCTTCCGCCAGTATTTTTTAGAAAGGGCAACGTGGTACTCCACTAGAAGCATCTAAGTGTTCTAAAGTCACTCTGAGGCCTGACTGATCCCCAGAGGACCTATTGTTAGTTTCTGGTGTCCACCTGGCACTCGGCTCTTGTCTGTTACGTCAACCGGCTGTTTGGCTGCAGGAACGTCTACACTCGGGCGCATCGCTCTGTCAGGCGAACCGAACCCATGAGACCAAACTCGGCACTGGTCAACAGCAAGCATGTGAATGCAGTTCTTCTGAATGTGATGGATGAGAAAACCTGAGCTTGACACCCCTGATGCCGGCTTGCTCAGTGCAGCCCGGGTTGCACTGGACTGTGCAAAGGCTAGAAGTGAAGCGTCGAACAAAAGCCGAGCGGCACTGGATGCGCCATTTATATCGTATTTCCAAGAAACTCCATGTCACTCTGGTAACTGTTGAGTATCTGTAGTCCGCAACGTTCATCTAGCCGGCTCGTCTTCCCATACGAACTACTCGGAATGAAGCAAAGCAAGCAGCTTACGGTTTGGCAGTTCATCGGTCCTCATTATTGTTTCTTGCGTTGTGTACCTAGTTACGAAGTCGGTTCCCGAAAATACCAGCCACACGTCTTTCGCCCTATTTGGAACTCCGCAGTTGAGCCGTTGTTTATGGCCGGAAGAACCTACTTAGGGAAGTTGGGCTGGTGTGAAATTGTGACGTTCCCTTCATGTATATTTGTTTACCTTTAGGATTTTGTGTGTCAATCACTAATATGATTGAAAAAAATCGTTCAGCTGTAGCACTCTTTCGGTGCCTAACTTCCATGCCACCAGAATGAAGCACGAGGGCTGGGATACTGCCAGGTTACCCAAACCTAGAAAGGAGAAGTCGAGATGCAGAGGTCGGGTTCGAACCACGAACCACAGGTGATAGTTCGGCGACTCCTCGTGTATCCTTTTTTCAGGGTGTGCGGTTGTGTTAACTTTTATGGGATCAGATAGACATATCCCTTTTTTTATTGAAGTTTCACTGCAGCGAGATGCTGTATTTGCTCTTGTCAACTTATTACGTTTCCCTCGAGAGAGTCACGTCCTTTTTATCTTTTTATTTTGTAGACAATGCTTATCAATCTGGTACGTGCACTTGATTTTTCGTGTTGGTTGTCGGTGCCGCACTCAGTCTGTGCACTTTTTTTCTTTTGGTTCCTGCTCCGTATCAGTCAGATGTGCGACCATCTCACTAACCACTTTCGGATGTACCATGTCATCCAGTCATCTGGTTTTGTGGGTGTTAGGGACCTGGAGTAAATCGTTGAGAATATACAGTAGACCAATAACCCGCTCATTCCACCAATTTCCAGTTTACCTTGGTTTCTGCGTGTTTGACTTCATATTTTGCATTGTGAGACGACGCTGTCTCTTGTCGTTTTCTTTAGTGGCGCATGTGTATGTGCGTTCGGTTGAGCGGTTGAGGAGTTGTGTTTATTGATACACTTACATTAAAAGGCATCCAACCAGTAAGAGTGGAACACTGTATGATTGCACTTTCAAAATTATGATATTTGAATTATGGGTCTTTTGCTCTACATTATGCTACTCAAACTCCAATAACCCCCGACACAGCTGATGATGCTTGGGTATTGAGGTCAGATGAAAACCCAGGTTGCACAATCCTCGTCTTGTCTTGGCATCGGAATACCCGTATCAGAAAGAAAAATTAGACAAGTTGATGCGGATTCAATTTTGCAAGGTTTGATGGCTACTCAAAAACAACACGGGATTGGAAGCAACCTCGAATACATACACCTTAGGATTAGTTTTCCATTTAAGCACCAGGATGCACGGTAAATGAGGACCTATATCTCGCAAACTAAGCGGCTCTTCTATGATGTCCAGAATTTCAGCATTAGCGTTTTTCTGTCCTACTTATTCAGACGTGCGTGCCTCACAGACATCTAGTCATACAACCCCTAGTTTCTTTGTTTGTTTGACTCGTGCAAGCTTCCACCACCATTTTTGACAGGATCCGTGCGGCACCTGTTATTAGTTTTTCGATTGATTATATGTGGTGCGCGGAACTCTCAACTGATTTATTACTCCAGTCTACGTTTGACCACAGTGCTTATCAGAGCCCTCGTCTTATTCTGTCATCGTTTCAATAACTTCACTATTCTTTGTATCCATAACCTAGCCCGCGTGCTCCCTATTCGTCCTTCGAAACCATCGTCTTCATCCGCGGAGACTGAGGTAACGTCAAGTTCCTCTGAGAAAGTTGGCAACGCCGTGGATGACTCTGAACATCGTGCGACTGACGAACCAACCAGAAAGTCCTCCCACCGCACTGAGGAGTTTGGAGCAGCCACACATGGTGGTACACCTTTGGAAACTCATATTTCCTACTTATTATCAAATGACTTGCCCTCCTGTGAGTTCATTTTTGTGTTTTATGCTCCAGATAACCCCCTAATGGTAAATCCTAAGTCCTAAGGTGAGATTTAGAGCTTCCTTCTGTTGTTTAGTCTGCAAGTCGCAAGCGGCTAGCTGTATATTAAAATGTTTTTGGCAGCGCTTAAAGTTCATCAATACTGCACCGGTTTGTTAGTTCACATCCCGAGTGAGACTGGAACCGCACCAACACTAGTTTCTTTGGCTAGCTCCTGCACGCGAGATCCCCACTGCTCCTGGTTGGAGACGCTGCAAGATATGGCTGCTAATCGATGTCAGTAGCGTTCTTGCTGTCAGTTTCTATCCAGGTTGCCTGAATGAGTTTCCAGAGGTGTAGGCACCTCGGAATGACTGTAGTAAGCTAGCACTAAGTCCCTTCCCTATTCACTTTTATTCTTTCCTTCACAATAAGACATTCAAGTAAATCATGGTTGTACAGCAGCGAAGCATCAGTGTTGAACACTGGTGTCATGATGTCGATGATGATGCGGGGTGTGCTCGAACCACAGACCTGTTTATTAGCTTGAGCCTCAAGAGCCGAGCAATATCCATCTTAATCCGCATGACTTAAATTCCTTGGTGGTTGTCATGTCGTGGGCAGTCGACACACTGATGAGTTACAATTGATTATCCACGCTTAATCACCTGAGGTTGTTTTAGTTTTCGCTTCACACGTCTCGTATACCGGTCCGAAACTAAATTTAGCCACTTGCTCAGGTTAGTCAAACATAGTAGCCTCGGGTATCTTCCCTCGTAGAATCTGCAGCGACTCTACAGATGCAGTACCGGCTGATCGCTTTCTTGCGCATATGAATACGTGCTTTTTGTCCGGCTCATCTCGAGGCATGCCAGTTAATGATAGTCTGGACAAAAGCCAAAAAATTATTCCCCACTAGTTTACAGCCTTACTCTCATTTCGTTCACAGCTCAACACACTTCACCGCATGGTCACTGTCTTGGTGAGAATTTTGATCCCACTCTCGACGTCCAAAACCAGCAGTTTGCGACGATTCTGGACAACCGGGGGTTGCTTGTCTGCGGTTACGATGATTGCTCATTCCGACTGTACTCTATGGAGACTGGTAAGTTGTCAACCGTTTGCTAACACACAACACGACGAATCTCATGCCCTGACCTTTTTCTCTTGCTACTTCAAACATTTTGCTTTCCACTGTTTTAGCTCACTTTCTTCAGGCAGTCTACGGCCACTTTGATATCGTCACCTGCATTTCCCACTCCGAATGTCAACCCGGTGATCATTGCTACCTGGCCACTGGAAGCCGCGATTGTACCGTAAAACTGTGGATCTACAACACACGCCGCCTCACGATTCTCGGCGACCGAGGTAGTTCCATAAAAACAGTAACGTTTTGTTCTATATCGATGACATACATATATTCCCTCGTACTACCTGAATTTATCCCTCTCCCCCCTGTTTCCCTCTTGTGTAAAAGCTAACGGCCATGCATCATCCTTGGTTACAATTATTGGACATGAAACGGAAATAACATCCGTCAGTGTTTCTGCCGAGTTGGGAGTGATTATTAGTGGATCTAAAGGTATGCCTTCATTTCTGTTTTCAAAACTCTGTGCCTGTCATATCCTAAAGGTTCAATATAGTTGCATCACATTTTCGTTGATTCCTGTTTGGTACCCAACTCAAACTCGCCAAAATTTACACTACTGGTATTTTTCGTAAGTTGTTTTGTGCTCCTGTGCAACTTTGCAAGGGTAAAGGCGTCACTCGGATTTTGTTGTTTCCTAATTTTCAGTTCTGCTGGTCGTGTCTCTAGATCTAGTGATTATCTCTTTATCAAAGTAGGTTCCGAAAACCAAGGACGAATCAGATATTCTGGTTTAATATGCTTTCTCAAGCGGAATGTTTTTCGCTTTATCTCACGCCTTCCCTTGTTTTTAACAGCCGGAACCTGTCTCTTGCACACCACCCGAGGTAAATTGCTTCGTCAGTTGGTGACACTATCTCCTGTCAGCAGTCCACAACCAGGCAACTCAGAGAACACTTCTCTTTCCATCAGTTCTCTTTCCCCGATTCGTTTTGCATCCTATCATCGTGAGGGCTATCTGCTGGTCCAAATTGGCTCCACTACATTGAATTTGTACACCCTGAACGGCAAGCTAATCAAATCCAGTGATCTTAACCATTTGGCGGCTGTCACAAACTATGAACTAACTGCTGTTGTGTTCAGTACCTGTGGACGCTATTTGTTGGTTGCCGGTAGTGACGGGGTCGTTTGGGTACTGCATAGTCATAGTTTGGCTCCGATACACACATTTCCCCGTTGCGATGCTCCGATCCGGTCCCTCGCAGCCACGAAAGCACAGCGGTACGTCCTTACACCAATGTTCCTGTCGATGGGTCCTGTCTGTCAGATAGATTGACACTGCTGAATCCTCTTGACTTCCTTTGATGCTCACTACTCTCAATGTCTATGTTGCTTCCCTTGAGATCCATGCACCTGAAGCGATTCCCGAATGGGTAAAACTAAGATTAAAAGAAACTACGTTGGCTGATCTACAATGAATTACCCTTGTCTTCGATTTTCTGGGTTTTCCAGTCTTGAAATGCGTCATTTCTAGCTTAATAGGGCAAAATCGTCGAAAAACCCGAACGTCGTTGACCATTGACGGAAAAACTGTGAAAGTTGTTTCTCAAAAATTCAGTAAGCGCCAATTCATCGGACAATATACTACACGTCTGATACCGACTAACGCCATGTCCTGATGGAAACTTTACAGTTCACTAGTCCTTCATTTCAGATACTATTGTACTACTCAGTTGTGTAACTCAAAGTCCTCTCATGAACACTTCATGGAATCATGAGCTAGGTTGCCTCCTCTTCCAGTTCAAGTAACTTCAGTTTTCACTCATCGCTTAGCCACAATACAACACAATGCCGCACACAGCCAAATCCAGTTTGCAACCTGTCTGCTTTTCTTGAACGCAGTAACAATATTCTCAACAACTGTGTGGGGCGTTTTTTGACTCGACACTACGGCCAGGACCGACAAAACTCAGTACGAAGGTCACCAGCAATGTATGTTTTCACCGAGTGAATGTCCCGTAATTAATGGCCATCTTGTGCACCAAAACCACAAAATAACTACTGCTTTCAATCGTCTCACCTCACCCTCTCCTTATGAGCTACTTACCTCTTAGCCGGTTGAGACCCAGCACATCTCGACTGCTTGTTAGGTCTTGGGGTTTCTGGTTCAACATACTCTGTTTTTCTCGGAAGAGCTGTGACCCAATATACACATTTTCAATCAGTTCTTCGGGTGCTCCCATATTTCTCGTTGTTCTTTCATTGTAGTTGCTACCTTATGTCCACTCGGCTACAGGTTATTCTGCACTCGCACCGTGGTAATCAATATCCCTTGGGACAATCTCACAAAAAACTGTTATCAATGGCTACTATATTCGCCTTACACTTGTTATTGGTCGGGGTGTGGTGCAGATTGCCAGTCCACTAGACGGTGCAATGTAGCATCTACCTGACTTGAAAAACATGGGTCATCAGTTGGCGATTTTGCCAGAAATCACTGGGTCGGTTCCGAGTCCCTGTTTAGCATATGAATGTTAGTTATTTGTTTTTTCTGGGGGGGGGGGCATTTTTCATCAGGCCTATTTGTCGAGCGACTTGCGCGGAGTAAATTGCGCTGACTGAAACTCTTTCGAAGTTCAGAGAGTCCAGCTTGGCAACAGTGCACTGATGACGTCCCCACGATTGGTGACGAAAAGTTTCAAAACAAATTGCGAAGCTCGGCGAACAGATCAACAGCCACCTGATCTAAAACCTAGTCCAGCTTGGTTTGTCGCAGTTTACATGTCGATATTGTTGTCTACATTTTGATACAGTACAATCACTCCTTGTGTGACTTTGTGCATCAAATTACGATTAAAGTTCATCGACCATTTTTTGTTTTCTCAGATTCCTGTTGGTTGGTCTCTCAACTGGTTCACTGGTTGTCTTCTACTTGGACTTCAGTCGTTGGCACGATGAGTTTCAAGAGCGCTACTCCGACTAGTTCCCGACAGTTTTGCCGCCGTGATAGCTGGGATATATGTCCTCGGCCTACTGATGAGCATTTGTTTTGGGTTCCTCTTCCCGAGCAGTGTGGTTACTTTTGTTCATTTTTTGTAATCATATCAACACATTCCTCTTTTTGACTTATCGTGTTTTTGTGCACCCACATTTGTTGTCTCTTTTGTATCTGCACTTCTTGAAGCTCTCACTCTTCATCCCGTGAATACCCGTGATATGAATAAATCGTTAATGCACAATGGTCTTCTCTCCAAATGGGTCCGAAATAATGCGGTTGCTTATGGATTGCTCAGGTCCGTGTCAGCTTCTCATCGCACAAATTTGGTACTTCCCCGAAAGATTTTTTCCTCAGCAAGCCCTCGGCGATGTGTCACTCCCTCAGAGAATCAACGGCCAGCCGTCTCAGTTACTCGTGGCATGGCTTGCGATTTTCATCCCCGAAAAGAGGGCCAACTACTTCAGGTCTGGTTTACTCTCTCGTCCTGTACTAGGCATTAGCGAGATGCACTTGACGCCTCACTACTCGCAAGAGATGATGGTTCTGGACTGACTTGCCTGCGTACCCAACATGTGCATGCTTCCCGATTTAATGTTTCCTGGCGACGTAAGTCGCCGGCCAAATCGAATGCGGTTTCTCAAACCGATACAGTCTTATCTTGTCCTTCCTTACTGGGAAACTGCTTTCACTGGTACGCGAATTAGTTGTTCTGATAGTCATTACAAGCAAACTGCGTGTGCGTCTAAAAGTACAAAATCCAAGCAGAGTAAGATTCAATTAACCACCCCAAACCAATTGTCCCGGCACCCCTCGACGGACACAGGCGAACAAAATATGTGAACGACCCTCAAGAGAAATATTCCATTAAGGTGTCCTAGACGGAAAAAGCAAGGCCGCAAAATCCGGTTTCAACATGAAGACAACTCCTCCCTAACCAATCTATTGTAAATGTTAGTTATCCCCAATAGCCAACAAACGGGAACATCAGACCAACACCCGGCACTGATCAAGTCGGCTAGTCATAAGAAATCTCACGGATTGGTTCCCTGACTGTCCTAAAACCTGATCAACCCGCTTACTTACTCACTTGGCCTGACGAAGCTTTTGTGTCAAAAGCAAAACGTTGCCCACCGATTGTTTACCAAACCTCTGAAACAAACTGCACTACTTTTACAGTTGGCGGTCAGCTTCGTTGGTCGCTGATCCTAAGTCTGTAGTCTGAACCAGTGCAGTCTGTCCCCCGCTGGGTATCTCCTTCATTAGCCGCCTGGCTTTGGTTTGTCTCCACGTTTTTGGAAACCTCGGACACGGATTTTAAGCTCAAGTTGAACTCGACTGGTAGCTACGTGAACATGGACAAAATTTCGCATACAAAAAATTCTCAGATATCGAGAGGTTATCCGGCGCAGATCAAAGGCTATTCCATTTGTGACCGAAGTTCCAGTATCTCCTATGTTTATAGGCTCTCAGCCAGCCAAAACTTAAGGTTGTGGTTCTTATGGCTCCTTTGGCACTTGCTCGTAGGTCTTGAGTACCCGCGGTCAGACTTGTTTCCTTCAGAATATTACTCTGACGCTCACGTAACACCATTTATTGTCACCATGAACGGTGAATAGAAGTTACAATGTCCCGTGTTCACTCACCCTCCATATCAGTATCGTTCTGTCCCTTTGAATTGCTGTCTCCCCCTTGAGCTGGCTACCTCGGACGAAATGTATAGATCGAAAGTAGAGTTGGAGCAAAGGTGAGAGTGCTAATGAATACCGTTATCAAGACTGACACTTGGGAGCAGGGCCACGTACAAACTCACTATTCATTGCAGTGAGCTTCCCTATGGGTGTGTGCCTTCAAATGTCAGCGAGACTAGTCATCTACTCCCCAACCAAATAGACGATGTTACTGAGCTTGCCAAGTTGAGCAGTCAAAACTCCATAATCCTTTGATCTGTTGTCCACCGCTTGTTCGTCCTCAGTCTGACCTAGTCTTCTGAGACAACTATAGGTGCCGTACTCGCTTTCTCCACATTTGAACAACCACAGTATGATGTGACTTTCAACAGGTCTTCCGCTGGGTGTGTAGTGAGCATGTTACCGTCGAGCACGTTTTCACTGTTCAACTAATCCGTTAAACTGATAGAAACTACCCGGTGGATGCAGCCATGGTAAAAATGGTGAGCTTTTATGCATCTCACGTTGTTGAATATACCCGTGGAATTCATCAGAAGAACGAAGGTGGCGAACAAAGCTTGTTTTCTGTTAGTGTTCCTCTTGGCTAATACATTACAAATTTATATGGTATCAAAAATCACGTGAAAAGATTAGAATCGGGGGTACATACACCAGTGAAATAGAAATCAAATAAGGGGGTTGGATGAGGGGTAAGTCAATGGATCAGGAAGTCAAGTAAGTGACGTCAATGTCAGACAGGCTGGTGGAACCGGATTTTTCGCAGGCCAGTTCAGGTTCACAAGTCGCACAAGTTTCTTTTAGCCGCAAAGTTGTGGGTCCAGCAGTTGGATTCCGATAGCCTCTGAGATCGAAAATAGTCTGGATCATACCAGTCGTGATCGGTTCAGGGGTACACGGTATATTATAGCAAACGCTTGCTCTTTGTTGATGACATGACTGGTTTCGGCCAAATCTGATGCAATTGCCTGTTTCTTCCAACTACCACTCAGAGACACGGGATTGTGTTATCGCATTCCGTCCGACAAATGCTTTGTCGTACGATCGATGTGTGATGCTCGGCATGAGCATACAAATGAGTACACACTAAACCCTGTGCTTGAACGTGGCAATTCGTCCTTCAAACGTAACCTGATAGTAGGGCTGGAATTGAACCTCAAACACAGATTAGCAGCCATGTATGTCGTATCAGCAGATTTTCTAAGCCTTCTGGTAATTAGCTGAGCAACCGAGTTAACTTTGATTGGTGCATCTCTTTTGAACCGTAGTGATACACTGTTAGGTCATAGGCAATGGGATCCTTGTCTCTCATCAACTACATGTATTCCTTTCTACACAAAGATTGTCGAAGTGATTAGAGGGTGCCGAAACTTGCACTGGCTTTGTTTATCCATTAATTGACGTCGTTTGCCGCATGAGAACAGGATTAAGGTAACTTGTTGACAGTTACTTGCAAATAGCATTTTGTGTACAGTCTCAGCGTATACTCGACCCAGTCTTGTAGTGAAATCCTACGCTTTGAAATTTTAAAAAGTATCTATAACGATCGCCTTTACTTCCTAGGGGGAAGGGTAGCGTGATTCTATTACTCTTAATCAGCCAGTATACCATCCAGAAGAAGCTCTATCACATGGGTCTGGGGTCTGCCATCACATTATCATTCACAGATTCAAAAGGAATTTCTAGAACTGGCACACTTGGTGGCTTCCAGCTGAAACATATAATGTCGTTGGACGGACGACCTACAAGTGGAATATAGCTTGATTGAAGTGTAATATCTCTCTTCCAAGGCGGATTCTTTACTTATTTACTGCGTTCTCTTCGTGCTGCGAAGCGGCATCAGCTTGTTTGAAATGAAGGGGTCATTATCACCATCAGTGTTTATGTAGTACGGTCACAGGTCATCCTGAAATATTTCTTTAAACGTTCACCCATTCACTGATTTGCGTGCTGTGAAGAACAAGCCACAGTCAAGCGCACAGCCATTTGTGATCCATTGGTGCAAGCGCCAGCTTTTGGAATTGCTACGCATTTGTATCTGCATGACAAAGACACAAGGTCGAATAGTTGGTAAATAGCCAATGGACCTGGCTCAGAGAGAATACGTGAAGTTGTTGGAAATGCCCACCATGAGCATATAGCCAGGCCAAAACGGTCGTCATACTGGACACTGTCCTGCCTGTAGAATGTACATGTGCTTCTAGCAGAATGTACAAGCAGCTTTCACAGGTAAGCCTTGGAGCTCGATTCTGAAAAATGCTTTAAAGTCGCCTGTTTACTCTCTCGCAACAAGTGGGTGAAATAGGGTTGATCCGTTCCCTGTGATTAACTTACGCAGACCAGTCAGCCAAACTGTGTATAACTTTGACAGATCGAATGATTGCAAGATCGTCACTTCTGGCTAGTTGAAACGCTTCCCAAACTTCACGTCCTCATGTAATTATAAGAGCCGATTAATTTTTGGCTTTCATACTTCTGGGTCACTTGTCTGAGTTAACTGCGGTTGGTGGTACGTCACGTTTGAAGAATTAACGCACTCATCATGATCAAAATAGATTTCAGTTGGACTGGTTAGTGGAGCAATGCTAACTTAATCCGCTTCCGTGGGCATTTTTGTGGTTTTACATACGAAATTGATGACAAGAATCTAAGCTAATGCGTTATCATTTTGAGTAGACTATACATTCAATGTGTTCTCCGTTAGGTGTAAACCGAACCCCAGACGGGACACTGAACAACAGACTGCGGGAGTCGCAAAACCTACTTTGATTATCCACCACTGAACCTTGAAGCAACGGCTTGCAATCTTTTTTACTGATTTTCGGCTGCTACTACAATGATTACCATCCGGACAGGAAGCATCCGTGCATACGTCCATTCTGCTTGAATTCCCGGATACTGATGAAGAGTTGGCTTATACGTCTTTTGACCCATTTTCTGTGTAATTTTCAGATGAATAGTCTGGATAGAAGCTCTGCGGATGTTGCGAGTTCAGCTAGTGTGATCACTAACCGTCACTACAAACATGCTTAGTCGCGTGCAATGCTCTGATGAACAAAGTTTGCACCTTGTACTCTCATCACGCATTTTTCCATCCAAATATAGTTCGCAGTGTTAATATAGCTATGCGAAATTTCATTTGAATTCACTGTTTGAAACGTTTCAGCATGTCAACTAAGTCAAAAGCCGCATGTCACCACACAGTAGCACTGAAGTTTCCATTTATCAAATGGATCAGTTGACTGAACTTCTAACGTCACCGTCAAACGATGCCTGCTAGAACTTGCCTCTTGGAACTCTCTTGGATAATGCCGGACTAGATTAGTAAAGTATCCTTTGTGATGATGATGTGCAGACCTATTTTCTGTGCTCATTGTATAGGCGGATTAGTGCATTGATTTGCGACTATGCCTGTTGGAACATGTAGCTTGAGATTCATGCACGCGGGTAACTCAAAGAATGGAGGATATATTTCGTTGTGGCACCGGACGGTATCGAAAATGGCACACAAGCCATAGTCGACGTTACAGTGTTACTGTGACCGTCAGTTTGCTTTGGTGCACGATCAATAGTGTATTCTTAACTCAACAGACCAATTATTCAGATTGGCCAATTCATTGAATTGAGTTGTTGCACATCTATTCTTCCCCACGGTTGCATGGGTAACTCTGTATCGATAGGACAGCTTCAGCCGACACCCTCAAGTATGTCCGATGGATGTGACGTGATTGATATTAAACGGTTTCGCTTTTATTCGGGTTCTAGAATATTTACTGGCACTTTTCAGATAATCATCAATGAGACTACGGTTGTGTCTGTGCGCAATAGTGAACTGGGCTGTTCCGTGGCATAGTTGATCCAGGTGGCCCCTACCTGGCAGAAGGATTGTTACGCGGTTGGTTACCGCGAAACATGACACCCATGAGGATATCCCCTTCACACACAGCAATGTCATTTTGACTGGTGTTTATCGCGCTCGAGAGTGGCGAACACCAATGGATAAGAAAGTGGTCAGAGGGGAAAGAAAGAAGGCTGGAATTCTGCTAAATCATGACATAAAATTCCACTTTTTCTCGGAAAAACATGATAAAAATGGTGCAAACGTCCATACCCGGCTAAATTTTCCCTAAAAGGTTACGAAAATATGGACGACGTTTCATTTTTATGTCTATTCCTGAGAATGAACACTTAATTCGGGGAAACATTCTGGTATTCATTCAAGATGCTTCACTGTGGATAGAGTTTGCAGTTTTGCATGAAATAATGCAAAACCTATTCAGCTAAACCACATCTTGCAAACTAAGTTAAGGCCAAAGTTTGAGGAACACATGTGGTATTCTTCAGGATTACGAACAAAAGGAAGCGCTTCTGACGGATTTACAACTTGTGAATCTGCACTCGTCAAGCCCATCAGCGTCAGAGTCAAGCCTACTGCTTTGGCCGCTATGACCATAGCATATTTTTTTCTAGTATTTCTGTACATCCCAGGACAAAAGAAGCTGTGCGAATACAGAGTTGGCGAAATTATTCCCGATGAAGAAACTCCACCGTGACATTTGGGCACTGTCACGCAAAAGCAGCCGACGTTCCTGACAGTTCCTTAATCATTCGGTTACGCCATATATATATATATATATATATATATATATATATATATATATATAAACTGCACAGGCTGTGAAATAAGATGAAAAAGTACACGACATTTCGTTAGTCCTCCACAGATAGTAGCGCTTCTAGCGTACGTATCCACCAGGCGGTTATCTTCACTACTGGTCCTAATTTGAATCGAGGTAGGCGGTATAAAAGTTTAACATTTCATTTCAGAGAATAGGCCCTGATGACAGGCGCGTAGGCACAATTCGCTGATGCACCGCTAGATCCCAGTTTCAAGTACTGAAGATTATTCACTGTAAGCGCATATAGTGCTTCCAAATTGACTGACTTCGTCAGACCCTGCCGTCCGTTGCTGAAGACATTCACAGATATGGGCGAAGAAGACGTTGTACGTTTCATATTCCTCCCTCTTTCAAACAGGTACGTCCATTGTCAAGATGATAACCTAGTATCCTCCACAAGCAGTTCTTCTGGGAAGGAATTAAGTCAGGCCAAAAGAACGAGACTATTTTATGTATCGTTTTGGAACTAGAATTAAAGTAATATATTCGTCAATCACCTGCTAGTATCAGCATGTCTCTAGTAATTTTACATTAAATTTATACCACTCAGGCCTCCTACTTGAAACCATGTCCTTCACTGGTGGCCTGATCTTCGTTAGCCGCCTTTTTGTGCGTTCTTGTGGATGGCTGCCAACGAAGAGCTCGAGTGCAGTATAGTATTCAAAAAGGGTAACAGTAAATGGCACATGGCCCATGAATAGAACCGGAGTTTTTAATGACATTCTCTCTGTCAGTCAGTTGCATACAAGTCAATTGGTGCACTCCACTCCGTACATTCTACAGCCCACCAATGTCTCAACAGTATATGCACACAGTTTTTGTGTGAATCTAACTCTAACGTTACCATTAGCTCGATATTCCTTCACTGGGTGGTCATTGGACTAGTGAAAATACTCCATATTTTTGTGACTGAAAAAAACAAAGGATGTTACTGGGTGCCGGGTCTGTAAGAAACCAAACTCAAGACAAATGTAAGGTTTTTGCGCTATGCCAAACGCCCTTTTACCACTTTCCTCGATAGGGTGACCTAAAATTATTGCAAGCATATCCTAACCCATATTAATTGAGTTAACATCCATAATGTGCTTCGTTTGTTATCAATGTATATGCATTTCATATTAAAAGTACTGAGTGTTGGAATTGACCAAGCAGGTGCACAAGGATGAAATTATCGTCTTTATTATCGAGATGACGGACAATCCCACATCTGGATCCTCAGGGTTGTTTGAATTAAAATGATGAGACTGTATAGTGAAGTTTCATTGTTCAGCACAGATGTATCTTACCTTACTAACCGAACTCCAGACGAAGCTTTGTTTGAATCCAATATATTTGGCTTAATGATTGGGGATAATAGTGGTAGTTCAGAACACAGCCGCTTAATTGCCTACATCAACAGCCATACTTTTCCTAGTGTGACACGTCTAGCGAAGTCAAAATTTTGTTCATGAAGTTGAATGACGCACGGTATGGCGCCCTTACTCAATTTACAAAGAACAGATTAGAGCCACGCTAGTGCCAACCGCACATGTTTACTTCCATGCTCTGACGTTCCTGGTTGTTCCTGGTGAATGTTGATCTCTTTGCCGAGCTTGGCAATTGGCTTGCAAACGTTTCATCCGCGCACTGATGATGTCTTCACAAGTGGTGACGAAACTTTCGCAAGCCAACTGCCAAGCTGGACGAACAGCTCAACAGCCACGTGATCAACAACCAGTAAGAGCTCCGGGCCAACAAATTTCTCTGATAATCCCATAAACCGATTGGATATGTGTCAACGATGAGGCAAGTTAACTAACGGAAAGTGTTTGTGCAGTCATATTTTTTGGTGACTTCATTATAAACAAAAACTCCGACATGTACTAAGCATGAAATAACAGCTGCGGAAATGCCGTTTAATTGGATTCTTCAAACAAAATGTGCAGGTTTATTATTGAAGACTTTGAGAACATCCTGTCAACTTAATCGCCAAATGAATTTCATAACATGCACTACAGTTATTAAAGACTGAGATATCTAGAACAACAAAGCGAAATCGTTAAATGTTGGCGTTGAAACATCAAAACAATCAGTTAGTTAGCTGAGGTAGCAGCCCAGGCAGGTTTGTAACTGACGAAGCCTTTGAAAAATTACAGTAAGTTCCCGTCAAGTTTAACTACACTACTAGTTCTCTCACTTTGGAGTGTGTGTTGGGGAGGCATGTTTGTCCATTTGTCTTTAATTTTGACCAAATGGTCAGCCATTTGTCTGGCGGTCTGATCCGAATGTTGCCAACTTTTGATATGATTTGCATACAGCCACACACCAAAAGTGGCTTGCTGTTTGTTGCTGGCCGGGATACCAACGCTACATCGGCGGCTTCCGTACCTTAGTGGTTATACGTTTGCGAAACTGCTGCTCGTCTTAGTTATCCAGCGACTATCTGAATTTAATACTTGACGCCAGTTCTTTTTATATTCAAGTGCATTTTCGAAATTCTGGGTTGCAAGTGTCCTAGTGTAGTGATTGCTGACTTTTGACCTCCAGTTAGCAAAGATGGAGTAAGTTAATGGAGGTGCAACCATAATTGCTGAGTATGAAAAGCTTTTCGGAGGTCAAGATCGGCAGAAAAACCTACCGTCACTAAGCTCTTGATAACGAGCTTGGTTTGCAAGCAAGATAGTGCAAACTGGCGGAGCCTGATTGTGGCCTTTTCCTCTTTTGCTCGCCCATGATGACTTTCCCGTTGGATGAGCTTATTCATTTTCGTTTATTATCTGACAGACCCACTCCCATGTTCACACCCATTCACTGCATTCGTTCGCTCCACGTACTGATGCTCACCACGCACGTAATCATACTGGTGCCCACTACAGTGGCTCCCGGCCTTGCCAGGTAGCCCAAGCTGTCTCATGCCTCTCAGCATTCCAGGTCTTTTTTCGCCTGTGTTGCTTTACAATCTGAGCACAATAAATGAAAGTTGATTCCCGTAGCGGTCTAGCCATCTTCTCTCTCGAGTACTTATGCTGATCCTACTCCGCTGCTGGATCAAAACAGCAGTGCAGAGATTGTCACAGCACGCTTGCCAGATGTCTGCATACATTCATATATACGTGTATCCCAACATGCCCCAAGTGCTTGTCTATGCGTTACACGGAGAGAAACAACAAAGTTTGACGTTTCATGTTGCATGTATGCTATTCTCCTGAACATAAATTCTAATATAAGTTGGAAGTTGGCCAATTAACATAAGTGATATCATATACGTTGACAGTATAGGTAATTTCCGTGTCTTTCCTACAGTCGTCAGTGATTATCAGTTGGTGCAAACAAATGTGTCGAACCTCACTAAGTTAACCCGTAACAGTCGGGCAGCTGGTGTTTGCAATCGCGGTGTTAGTTTCACTTTCACTAACGATTTCTGCTTCAGTGATTCATCGGTGGCTACGTGTGTACCAAGCTACTACTGAACCGCTGTGAAATGTTTCATAGGTGAGATACTGCCGAATAATAACAAATATTTACATAAAGTTCCTGGTGAGATAAGGAATCTACATGCTAACAACAGCACATTAGACATGTTCTCGCTTAGTCCCGCTTCGAGAGCTAGTACGACTCCTGAAACATTTTCGTCATTCTTTCCGGAGACGGTTTTCAAAGGACCACAATAGCACTATGCCGGTGCTTGATGCCCTGCGCTTGACGTCCTGCTCTATGATATATATGTTACAATGACTAATAAAGTAAACAGTTACGATCTTTCGATTACTCCAGTCTGGTTTCTTGAGCTCAGTCACAAATCGACAACCATCATCCGTGTGATTACTCGTTTTATACCAGTAGAAATTGACCTTGTTTAAACGTTTATGCAGATATACTGTTGTTGTCAGTATAAGGACGAAAAGCTCCCATCCTGCCTTTCCACGGACGACCAACAGTAACACTTGTAATGGATGTTTATACCGTTCCGCATCACGTTAGCTACCAGCAGAATGATAAGCAGAGTTTGCAGAGTCAATTATGACAAGCTGTGTCACTCTAAATAATCTCATAAAAAACGAAATTAATAAAACCTGCAAATCTAACCGTGCTACCGGCGTTTATTATGGTGTAGCCAAAAGCATAATAAAGTTGTAACAATCTGCTGGTGCCGATTAACTGTGCAGTTAACCATTGCTATTTTATCATACTACGACTGGTTAAAAATACCCACTGATCCCTTTAATTGATATGGCAGTGAAAGGAAGTACTGCGGTTGGTAAAAATGTTATTAGCGAAATGGGTATTTCAGTTGGTCAAATTCTAAAACGCAGATGATATGTGAAAACCTGGAGATAAAAACTTCGTTGCCAGTAAAACTAATTGTTTTTACTGAGCTAGATACCTATGTGCTACTTGCTTCAAGTAGGGTGTTGAACAGCTGAAAATATTTCCCTAAGAATATGCTCTGGGGTTCGCGACATCAACTGCAAATCGCACAATCAAGCACACTAGTTAGACATGTTGTTAACTGGGATAACCCTTAAAACATGATTATGCTGAATTCATGAACATTCCTTTTGAACCCGGTGCCACTGCTTGCTAGAAGTCATCAAAACCTCTTACGTCACTTGCGAGATGTAAGGTATGTTGTTGTATCTGGCAACTGGTAAGCTCTACGGGAGCAGGACAAACTCCGACGGCTAACAGCATTTCGCACACTGCTAAAACAACACAGAACTCTATAATCCTTGAAAATATTGCATAACAGGCTGGTTATTTTGGGAATTACACGTCATTCCGTGCATAACTACGTGAATGTGATACGAGCAAGAGATAAACAACGCTTGTTTGCCAAAGGATTAGATCATTTTCGATTTGGGTGAAGAAGGTGGCATAATATTCCGGGTGAAGCCGTTTTAAAATGGCCGAGCCTTAGATGCACACCCGAAATTTCTCTGAAACCATGGTTCGAAAGACGGAAACCTCAACATAAAGTTTTAGTACTTGACGGTATATATTCGAGCCTTTAACATCTCCACATGCGGCCGCAGTTTTATTAGAAGTTGTTTAAACGAACTCGGGTTCCACTGAGGGCGCGGAATTCGTACTTTAATGGCTGCTAATGGCTCCGCGTATGGTCTCAGTGAAAACGGTGGGAAATTTTGAGGAAAGGCTGATTTCTTCGAGTGTTTTCTTCTGTGTTCGATTTGGAAATAATCTAAAAACGGCATAAACAATAATCACGCCCTTTACGTCCGCGCAAAATCAAAATGGAACGGCCATTCGCGACCCTCAATTGAAAAACTCTTCTATCGTTGCGGCAGGCGTCCCGCCGAAGCCAAGGACTTCGTCACAGCTAGTAAGCCTTTTTGTTTT
Organism: Opisthorchis felineus; assembly: GCA_004794785.1. Lineage (NCBI taxonomy): Eukaryota > Metazoa > Platyhelminthes > Trematoda > Opisthorchiida > Opisthorchiidae > Opisthorchis > Opisthorchis felineus. The sequence continues at coordinate 1,204,946 of SJOL01009849.1, forward strand.
TTATGATGGTCAGCACACGCTATATCTGGTGCAAGGCAAGGTTTAATCTTCACCGATAAACCGAGCTCCCAATAGTGCCGTTGGAGAATATCACTATTACCACAACCTTTTGGATTCTCAATTGTGTCCGATATTCCAAAGGTGTTTTTTTATCTTATAAGTTACACTACTAAACAAGCTTTCAGTAACAATTTTTTATCCAACATATGGGTTGATTCCCCACTTCCATTGGTGGACGTGACCTACATGATTGTCCGCGCACGCCTGTGAGGCACACTCGTTATGGCTTCCTCAACTACACAATCGGTCGTTGCAGTTGCCCCTGCCTCCGCTGAAGAGTATGAAGTGAATGTTGCCACCCTGTTTCGTGAAAACCTGGGCAGCCGCCTATTCCGCACATACATATTCTGCATTACATAGAGCAGTTCGAGCGGGTTTCAGGTTCGTACTATAGCGTACGAACCTCGAAAGCCAATTCCTCCGGTGGCAAAAGGTTCATCAAGTACCAATGCTACCGGAAAGTATTCGCACTTCGTCCCAACGACGGAAAAAGACGCCGACTGCTTGATCACACTTTGGAAAGCTGGGTGATTCGTTAAGAATTACCCGATTCAACATGGTTCACAACCACGACCTCCTGGGTGCCGAAGCATCCATGTTGTTTAACCGCAACGACGGCTTAGTCCAGAAGAATTAGAGGTGATTGGACCAATGTTGGAATGCCGTAGCCGTTGCTTCAATATTCGATTCTACGTGAGATCAAAATTCGGCAAATATCTCACGAACAGCGACGTTGGAAATATTCGGGCGCAGCACACGTTCGGGCATTGAACGCAAAATCCCTTATTGCCATCACGTTAGTATGAGGTTGACATTTGCTTAATCCAATATTTTTCCTAACCAACTATCGACGGGTAGTGTAGTAACAAATTTCTCAAATTCCCTAGGCATCCGAATTTAAACGTTGCTCTTCAATGACTTCGACCAAATTTTCTAAGCTGTCCCTGCTACCACGATCTTTTTTCGTCACTCTGCCATTAGCCACCCATACCAGCACCTCCGAGGGGGGTTTCCTTGTCGGCGCTTACATCTGATTGGTCAGCTACATTGACGTGAGTGTGTGGAATACAATCAACGTCAATTAGCGTCATTCGTCACGCTGCCATTAGCTACCCTTATCGGCACGTCCCAGGGGGTTTCCCTAGCGGCTGGTACATCTGATTGGTCAGCTGCATTGACGTGAGTGTGCAGCTTATAATTAACGTACTACTCACGACGTTACTAGTAGAATAGAAGTATTTCTATTATGATTTTTACACTTTTTGGAGGTTGTGGTAATAGCATCAGCCGCCGTTGGATGAATTATTGGGTTTGTGGACAGAACAAGCAGGCGGCACAATAAGGTTGCCACTGCTTTCAAGTCCTTGCACAATTTAAACGGACTGAGATGTAACACGGTCGTCTGGGAAATATTAGGGATATGGTGAATCACGGGCTCTGTTAAATCTGAGGGGTATAAAGCAGACAAACGCCAATGACCGCTTTACATTTTATATTCCGCAGATGTTATTTTATTCTTAAAAAACACCGAATAACCCCAAAATATGCTAAAGTGCGATTTCGTGATTAATCCCTCGTAAACCGGTAACAAAATGCGAATCGGTGATGGCTCGTGACCTTGAAATTTCGCTCACTTAAACAAAATGCTATGAGCAATATATCGCCGGAAGATGCAAACGGATTAGACTAACTCCCAGTAAAAGTCGCAGCTTCGAATACCCTACAGTTTCCGCGAAATTAATTTGGGTGTGCTTCTAGTGAGCGGCTTTAAATGCAGACAACTTGAAATACGTTCAAATGTTGCAACGCGAAAATAAAGCTTTTTGGATAAGTTAGGTTCTACACGACGAATTACGGAAACGGCCAGGCTAACACCACAAAAACTGCGCGCGAAAAGTGGGTTCCCCAAACTCACACTGTAGCGTTTCCAGTTAAATAACCCGAAATAGGTAATACAATGCCCTGACGAATATATAGTTAGACAGAACTGCTCGTAGATGTTGGGACGTAAATGAAGAACAGACCGATTTCAAGCATAGGTATCCAGCAAAGGAGCGATAGAATTCAGTGAACATCACCAACAGAGGGTGATATGTTCGGTCACGTGCACTACTGATCGTACCTAGCTCATATGTCCAAAATGAGAAAATATTTCGTGCGTCAACTCGTTTCTCACTTTCCTGTGGTCGAAGGAATGATGACACAATAATGCGTGCAACCAGTGACTGGCTTGTGTGAAATAAACATGGAAGCGGCTAAGTGTTGGGGCCTATTTAAAACATTCGCGAAGAAATAACCGCAGGAGCTAGCTACAGCAGAATTGGCCTAACATCAAAGAACAGTCCAATTCAGAATAAGGTGTGATCTGGAAAATATCTCCGTTAATCCGAGCCTGAACCACTTCATGTGAGAAAATGTCAGTGTATGGTCATCCGACTGGTACTAGGCTGCGTCGCCTAAGGGACTTGCTTTCCGTAGAACTATCGTTTAAATCAGTGTTGGTGCCATTAAACAAGAGGGGTGTACTACAGTACTGCTACCATAGCAGGATGTGACTTGTCTAATTCAGATCGCTTCACTACATCAGCTGAGACAGCTGATTAAACGCAGGGGCTCGCAACAAATGCGAAATGAATTACACACATGACAAATAATATAAAAAGGCCAAAATGTATGGTTGTTCAATGTTCCTCAGATAACAAAAGTTGTAGCTGAAGCTCAATGCGTACTAGGACAAAAAAGACGATGCGCACCGGTTGAAGGGCGCTCCGAAAGCCTTCCTTGATCAGTACTGACTTTTCACCACCCCATATGTGAAGTTACCGATAACAGTTAGGATCCCAGTGCAGCTGCGCTTGTGAGAATGGAATAGACAACAAAACAAATAGCAGCGGCAGAGCACATTACAGTTGCGCATTTTTCTGGGATTGGTGCGCATCACTGAGACAAGGGACTGCTGCTGTCTGGTACGCGACAGGTTCGTCTTAAATTCCGTCATTCCGTTCATCTATGGAGAGCTTCGACTCAATTATGGAGAGCTGTCAGACTGCCGTATTACTTATACGATGTCCGGAGGTTCACTGTGTAGTAACTAGAAAGAATTCGGTAACTCAGTAATTGTGTATCAGAATAAATCTGGATACCATGTAATTCTAAGGGACATTCAGTACATTCTGGCCATCTTTGGCAGTACCTCACTGATGCACGAACAAACGTGTGAAGTGGTGAATTCCACAGTGATTAAATTAGCTCAGCATGACCGCATATATATAGACCGTGAAATGTTGGCCGTTATTCATCACAGCCCGCGCCTTCCCCATTTTCTTCCGAAGCTACTTCACAGGAGTTAATGTCAGTGTGATTCAAAACTCCAGCTGTGAACACATGCATAAGAGATACGAAGCGTTGGAAAACTCATAGTGAATGAGTCACTTCCAGCTGCAGTTGTTTGAAGTTTGAGCTTCAATGAAACTAGTGCAAATATCCGAGCCAAACCAACATGCATACTACCAAATAGCTGCACCTTGAAAGTGTGATGGGACAGTAACTGGCCGAAGAAAAACTTCACACATTTCAGTCGCGTCTGCGTACAACTTCTTTCTTTTCGGAACCAAACGCTTTCTGGGACAATTTTCTCTTTGAGTGCGAGAGGATTTTATACGGAGCAATGCCTTTAGAAGTCACTCCATCGGTGAGCAGGAACTGAGTAGAATACAGGCAAAAGTGAAACACCACGTAGCCCGTCTGTATGCATGGTGTGTAGCACTTAGGTTGCAAACATGGAGAAGAATATGAAAGGGATATTTCGTCTACATCTGCAAAACCTACCTAGTTGAGCCAGCAATATCTTTGGCAGCAAACCGACTGATGCTCAGCACTGTGGTGGACTGCCGTCGAAATACAGATAAAACGCGGCTGAGACTGGGCTTGCGCCACCCAACCTATGACCCCATATAAGCATCTTACTTTGTCACTTACAGGCAATCCTTGTATATGTAGATCCTACAGGACCTTGAGAGCGGGTCCAACAAATATATTCTGGTGTCCCATTTCGCTCGCTCTAATATTCCGTTGTTTTAAGTTCGTACGGAGAATCCATACGGATTGACTTCAAAGCGGACTATGCTTGAACACTAGGAAGCATGAGTGGTACATGCCACATACACCATAGTCCATAAACAGGGCACACATAAACGGTTAGAGGACTACGGTTCATCCACGACGGTATGTGGATACATACCGTCCATGTTCAGCCCTTTTCTGGGGGCTGAATATGGACAGTTCGTGGATCGCAGTCAATCCTGAAAGGCTGTATTTGCCTGGAAGTTAGAACACCGCGGTTTACCAGGACTCAGTGAACCGTGCTGTGTTAATTTAACCTTTGAACCCAAGATGATTGCCATTGATAACTGTCACAATTTCCTGGAGGGCCAATCCAACAACCAAGTAATAGCCCATTTTTTCAGGTAAGTATTCACTTTATTACAACCATTAGACTGAGTTACTTTTTGTACTTTCCCCATGAACCATTCACAACCGCTGGTCCATGCTCCACGGGCGAGCGAAATCCCATATCCTCCAGCGCCAGAAGCATGCTTTAGTGAATAACTGTTAAAAATTCGTAAAGTGAATGGGTGTCGACGCTGTGTTATATAAGTTGGTCAGATGGTGGAAATACACCTCGCGTCTTGGACAGTAGCTGGAGGCGAGCGACTTGGAATGACTGGACAACAATTCCGTTGGACGAACTTGTCGCCAGCCGGCTGTGGACCAAAGGAGAGTATCAACTGATAGGACAGAATATGGGCCAATCACACTCTAACATTTCCAGATCGGTGATTTTCGTCTCACCACGATGATTCCAGCTCGGTTTTGTGGAAGATTCGCTCGATAAATATGCGTTATTGGGGAAATATACGATAAGAACCTTGTGCTGATTTTTAGTTTCATCGTTTAGTAGGTTCCAGGACTCTACAGAGAGACTAGTTTGTATCTAAGCGGCAAGGTTCAAAGCAGAACGAGGAATCTTTGCACCAAACCATGACACGCGTTTCTCAAGCAGTTGGTTGAAAAACAGTCAGCTGTGGAGAGAATCAGCCTCCAGCAAATGGAGGTTTATGTGGCGTTTCCCCCCTTCTTGCGTCCAGAAATCTGAGTCATATCGTGTGGAAGGAAAATATCACTCGTGTGTTTTAGTGTGCTCCCTTCTGACTGAAATATTCACAGCCCAAATAGTCCGCGTACCTCTTTACCTGCTTTAAAAGGACCCTAGCAGAACCGCCGTTCACTGAGACCTTCAACTGACCGACTGCATTGGACATAAACTAGTGAACACCATTTGGCCTGCTGTTTTCGCAGCAACGAAAGGATGGGTGATGAACAAGGCGATTATGCGTCAGAGAATGGTCCAAGGACAGGCAAAAAACTGTTGTGGGCTCGCATTCCGCCAACAGTTATTTGAGTGCTCACATCAGTCACTCGGTTCTGGCCCCACGGAGTTGCTATAGCTAACGTGCTTCAGGTTGAAGGTGAACGTACATCTTCTTGCTTTTCTCGCATGCAGCATCGATGGGTAGCTTTCAAACACGTCAGTGTTGGCACTGATGTTGCTGGCTCCTGATGCTGACACTGATGCTTCACTGCCGTACAACCATATGGTTCGTCTAATTATATTTATAGCCCAGAGTGAAAAGAAAAAGAGTGGGTGAGGACGGGGACATAGTGCTGGCCTATATCAAGCTTTCTGAGGTGCTTACACCTCCAAGCGCTCAATCAGCCAATCTGGAAAGAAACTGACAGCAGAACGCCACTGACATCGATTAGCCGCCATTTCCTGCAACGCATCCAGCCAAGCACAGGCGGGGGCACGGAGACCCCATCCTGAAGGGCGTACAACACCAACAACACCCAAACTCAATAGATTGTTTCCAGCAATCTGTTGGACCACGTCGCGTTACGTGCAAAACCCCAAAGGCGAAATCGCTCAGATGGAGGTTTATCAACGAATCCGGTACTACAAATACAATAATAAAATAATAAAACTGTACAAACCGCAATTCGTGGGACTACGCCGGCTTCTATATACCGGTTTATGAACTGCTAATCCCTAACGGATCCCAAAGTCCACAGCGACTCAAAGCCACGTGCTTACAGGATGGCGAAACCACGTGTCGGCTCAGACAACACGTGCGATGACAAGATCAAAGAACGGTTTATGTTAAGGTCAAAGAAAAGAATATTGGCATAGGCGCGAAACCGAAATAACAAAAACGGGGAATGCCGCTGTACAATATAGGGATAGAAGAAAAAAATCAACGCCGCCCCCCAAAGCCATCATGGCTTTCCTTGATCTACCAACTCAATCCACCGCATTCAAGAATGAGATCAACGAGAATGGTACAATTGCTCTAGCCACAAACGCTTCCCTCAATCCGGAGCATGCGCCTAGGGTGTGAGCAACTAACTGTCTTCTACCCCTTCCGGCAGGCAATCGCAACGTATATCACGCCTAGCCTTACCCGAGCCAGTCATTACTAACACTTTCCAAATGTGGTCATCACTTCAGGGCTTCACCTCCACTATGCTTCCTTAAACTGCTATCGTGACCTCCACGATTGGGGCAACCACGACCTCAGCCACTGCAGCCCCTGCCCCTTTGAGCAGAAAAGTTCCGTGCCTCCTAGTCTGAGCCAAAATCTCTTCTTCCCTGACTTCCAAGCTGTTTTTTGCATGGTGTGAAGTTACTCTCTTCTCGCGAACCTCCCGCCAGTATTTCCTCATCGCTGGCATCCCCCATCCTCTCTTCCGACCCAATGCTCTTATCTACCTCATTTTTGCCTTCATTATCTTCACTAGCAGATTCTTCTTTCTTTACAGCACCCTCAGCTTTCCATGGTACTTGGTTGTCACACGTGCTCGCTACCGTTACTTTCATTTTGTGACGCAGCAGACGCAACAGCTGAATTTGACTTTGAGGAGAACCCCAGGAAGGCGGCGTTAAAGTACTTATTGGGACGCCGTTTGTCCAGAAAAATGTATGAAGCTTGTTGGCAACCTCGAAGAAACCTTGAAAGTGACATTCCCATGGCTACAAATTTGGGAGCGCCCATTATAACGGATGCTTCGCTAGCCTCCGTGGCTAGAAGAGCGAGGTCATCAGACGACTCATCCAATAGAAATTCTACAGTCTTATCATCAACAGACAGTGCTTCCTCACCGGGAAGTAAATAATTCGTATTACTCTTAGCAGATACCGCCGTCACCGCCATATGTTCCAGCTGTTCCACAGGGCTTGAATGCTCATCCAGTATCGTATTCAAGTGTAGGAGAATCCAAGGTAGATTTGGTGTTAACAGAGGTTTGTGAGGTCCTGCGTGGTTAGGTGCAGTTGACTTCTTGGCATCAGAGAAAACATGCAGTTCAGTGTGATGTACATCAAGCTCAATAGACGTTATGCGTCGAAGTAATTCCAACGCCCCAACTATTTGTATATCGTACTGCCAACAGTCCCACAAACATTCCATGGCTGCATTAATCCGTTTGTTCCAGTCAAATTTCCCCTCGCACAGTCGTAATAATCGTTTGTGTTGAAGTAGAAGCGTGGCCACGAATCTGAGGTCATAAAGTGAAGCGATGCAACAAAGTATGCCTTTAGTCGCAATGCTTGCTGGCAAATCGACCTTGTGTCGGAAACATTCACTTTTGACGAACCAGCATAGACCCAATGTCTTGTGTAAACTCGAATCTGAAGTGTCGAGGTCAACTAGCTCAGGTGCTTGCTCGCTAATAGGGATGACATTAAAGACTTCCGGACTGTTGCCTACCCACTTATGCAAACGAGATACGCCCAGACTCAACGTCGAGCAGAGTTCACAAACTGGTTCCTTGGCTACATCGACAGGTTCTACTGATACAAGACAACCATCCCCCACTGCAGAAACTGTCCTTTCTCCTGAAACATTTCTGTTGTCATCAGCAACTCTACGCTGTGCATAGTCAGCGCATAACGGGGAAGAAGTGGTTCCAAACGGGTTCGCGTTAAGACGATAGGCGCCTGCGGTTCCAGCAGGCGGAGATGGTCCGAAAATTGCCTATCCCAAGGCAGTTAGATATGCGTAAGGATGATTTGGAGATCCCAGACTTTGCCTGATAACTCAATGGGCCCCTGGGACATTAGTCCCTATCAAAATCGAGACGTTATTTCCAGGAATTCGTGCGGGTTGAACATCGGCAAGGTGCGCCCATTCGCTCAGCAGAAAATCATCCGGAATCGAAGCCTTGGCGATGGGGAGTGACCCGATAGTGCAGGCACAGTCAACGTCCACAATATACCCGTCATGCAAAGACTATGGCAAAGTTGACTGTCATGGTATCCTTGATTTCGGGGCCATTTACCAATGATACTTCTACGCGCGTCGCTTTTCCCTCTATCCCAAGCTGCTTTGCCTCGTCAGCCGTTAGTAGGGTGGTGTCAGAACCATTGTCGAACAGAGCATGAATTAGTATAGTCCCCTTTGGCCGAATCAGCTGAACTGCTACAAACCCAAGGTGGCTCCAGGGTCCCCCAACTACCGTTGAGTTGACGTTGGCCCCTTTCGTATCCTTCTCCACCATCCGCTGTGTATTGTGAAGCAGACGGTGATGTCGCTGGTTGCAATTTGAGACGTCGCAACGTGTACGGACGCGACACTCAAATGCTCTATGGTTAGGCTCCAGGTAATTGAAGCATAACTTGAGGCCCTTCAGTCTACTCAGCTTCTTGACTTGAGGTAGGGTGCCAAACACTTCACAGCCTGAAAGGCTATGAGTCTGGGAACAGTGAGGACAAACTATACTCGCTTTCAGAGCTTTGATGTTGATGTGAGCCTTTCTAGGTAGGCGTTCTAAGCCCACTTTGTCCACCTGATTAACATGTCTTCTTGGGCTGGCAATAAAACCGTAGCAATTTGAAGCAATTGATACACTTCTGTTCAGAAAAGATACTAGATGCTTGAATTCTGGCTCTGATCCCGAACGCAGTATGTCGTCTGCCACCTCAGTCCACCTTTGTTTCAAATGCCCAGGTAGACGTTCTACTATGCGCTTGAGACTTGTTGGGCAGTTTAAACCCGCCATGTAATGCATCTGTCTCAACGCCAGATCACAGTTCACCATTTTCCGGATTGGCCTTCGTAAGGCATCGACGTCTTTAGGAGCAATGGACCCTCCAACCGGTAGTTCGTTCATGAATGACTGTGCAATGTCGTGTGGCCTGCCGAACTGCGTCTTCAGGATATCCATGGCCTTTTGATAGCCTGCCTTTCCAGGAAGGAACACGCAGTGTTCTATGGCATCTTTCGCTTCCCCACAGCAGTAATGGATAAGGTACATCAATTTATTGCTATCATCAAGGAGACGATCAGATACGCTCATTTGGAATGCTTTCATAAACTTCCAAAATTCTATCGGATTCCCGCTGAACTTATCTATCTCTATTTTCGGTAGGTTGTATCCCGGCACTGTGGCATAGTAGTCACCACGTATGCCGTTCATTTCGTGCGCCGCGGTTCGAGTTCCGGCGGTGTCGCCCTTTCAGGGCCGATTGGTAAATAACTGTGTGCATCCTATTTCCTCTGAGTTAAACTTTGCAAGAAATTTCTGTTCACTGGATCAAAACCCACGTTCACAGTCGTCGGATATCGGGCCTTCATCATCAGAGGACAAATAAGACAACAGCATCCGCTTCCTGTAAGCTAACTTCCGCTTTATAATCTCCAGTCCCTTCATCTTTATCGCGATCTTTTCCTCCAATATCTCTTTTTCTAACCTAATTTTGATATAATCTCTACCCGTGTGCCTGCTGGACCTTACACTACCAGCCAAGCTTGGCTTAGGGGGATAATGTCGACATAATAAAGGAGGCTGAGAAATGCAAATGTCATGGTCAACAATGTTATCGAAATTATCGTTCATAGAATTAGCAAGTTCTGGGTTCGACAAGGTATCGAGTAACTTGCCGCTCCGTGTTCTGGTCATGTTGGTTCCAAAATTCCAATTGGGATGAACGTCCGAGATCCACGGGATACTTAAGATTGATTTCCAGATTTGAGTACTATTGATTGTTTCCAGCAATCTGTTGGACCACGTCGCGTTACGTGCAAACCTCCAAAGGCGAAATCGCTCAGATGGAGGTACTACAAATACAATAATAAAATAATAAAACTGTACAAACCGCAATTCGTGGGACTACGCCGGCTTCTATATACCGGTTTGGGAACTGCTAATCCCTAACGGATCCCAAAGTCCACAGCGACTCAAAGCCACGTGCTTACAGGATGGCGAAACCACGTGTCGGCTCAGACAACACGTGCGATGACAAGATCAAAGAACGGTTTA